>VYZQ01011784.1:120104-135452 GCA_013400655.1 Mystacornis crossleyi | reverse complement strand
ATTATACTCCTACTGTGTTTAAAGAATGAAATTTCACAACAGGAGCGACTGCCTGTCAGCCTTTTAAAGCTCTCAGACATCTGAAATCTTCTTCCTAGTCGTCTATTTTGTAACTTTGATCTGGGGAGTAATGCAATCATAACATAAATGTAGCTCTATAGACTCCAAAAACATTCTTTAATAACAGTCTCAGTCAACTAGTATATGTTTCTTAAGAGCTTGGGGGATTTTTAAAATAGATTTTTTAATCAGCAAAATTGACATTATCAAGCACTTTATGTTTTGCTCTCTTCTGTACAGCAATTCTAATTTTCATTTCTGTTATTAAACTTCATAATTTTCAAGTGTTGCAGAAAGCCACATTACAGAAAAGCTGAAATAACAAGCATCAGTGTCTGGCATCGGGGCCAGGCAGTGACATCCAGACTCCTAAAACCAATACCGCGGATACATTAGGCAACCATGTATTTACTTAGCCAAAAGTTTGAAAACAGAGATGAAACTGATTTGAAAACTATTTTGTGCTTTTGAACTCTCCGCTAACAGAGGTAAAAAGAAACACAAGGGAATTCTTTCTTTAAAGTGGAAGTCCATACATAAACTAACTGTGAGAAATTCACCACTTCTGAAAGAAATATCTATGTAATTTACAACATTTCACAAGACAGATGAGAATACTGCTCTGATCCAGGTCAGAAAAATTAAACCGAATAAGAACCACAGAGTCATTAAGGTTGGAAAACACTTTTATGACCATTAAGTCCAACCATTAACCCAGCACTGCCAAGCCCGTTGTTAAACCGTGTCCCCGAGTGTCACATCCACACATCTTTTAAATCCCTCCAGGGATGGTGACTCAACCACTTCCTTGGTCTGCATGTTCCAAGGCTGGACAACTCTTCTGACAAATAAGTTTTTCTTAATATCTCATCTGAACCATCCGTGGCACAACTTGAGACTCTCTCCTCCTGTCCTCACCCTTGTTGCCAGGGAGAAGAGACAGACACCCTCCATTCAGAGAGTTGTGGAGACCTTACTCTAATGGTTCCCCATTTTGAAAGGCCACCAAGGACAAGACAGAACACACTATTTTGGGACTCCATACAGTGAAAGAGTTTTTCACATTCACAGAAGTTATAAAAAGTGAACCAAAGCTCATTTATTTCCCTTGGATTCCCCTTAAGGCTCAGTGTTGCTGCATGCAACAAAACTATTTTTTTATTTCCTTTCCATACAGAGGAAAAAAAATAAAGGTCTAGTAGCCTAAAGCAGGTTTTCTTCTAGCCTTGCCCACCCTTCCCTCTTCTAGAGAGATTTTTCTCATGAGGTGCCAACTCTTACAGTGTTGAAAAAAAAAATATTACCCTTTTCTTCAAATAGTTTTTCTTAGATAAACAAGCCTGAATTTTGAATAAATTGCTTTGGTTAAATAAGTTGATCAAGCTGGTTCCAAGACCAACCTTATCCTAAATTATTAGAGTTAATAAAAAAGTAACATAAGAATTTGGTAATGATTTTACAAGGAAACATTATAAATACAGTAAAAACAGCCTGCAGAGCTTGCACTCTTATTACAATTATTTGCACTGTCTTAAAACAAAGGAGAAAACCCTATATTCCTCTCTGGCCTGAACCTGGAACAGAGTTCATACCACTGCTGGACAAGTAAGTTTGAAAAGCAACATTTTTCAATTAGAATACAGTTTCCATTCTACTCAAATTATTTACTCTCTCACTTTAGCAGAGGCTTAATTAGAGGAATAGAAGAAAGGGATATTTAGGAGGCTTTGGGGACCTAAAAATGTCAAGTACATAATAGTAAAAGTATTCTTAATTATTGCATATATTGCATATTAGGCCTTACTACACATTTTCATTACATTTAAAATTATTAGCCTTATTTATTTGCACAAGAAAGACAAGGGGCACAGCTCAGCTGAATGCCACAGGGCAGGCTGGGGGAAGGAAGGACTGCAATACATTGGGGCACATATTCGAGCAGAAGTCTTTTCACTGCACCAGGTTTTGCTGGTTTATTATTAAAACTGAAAGAAATGGCCCTGGGATCTGCAATTCATTCCTATGTGCCAGGGTATTATTTGACCTGTATTTGTAGATTTCCAGAGGTGATTTCCCAGCTATTGTCAAGGCCATTAGAAACCATCTTTCTTCACTACAGTGTAGGTCTACTAGCATAGCAATACTCTTATTAATTCAGACAGCCAAATCATGAGGAGAGCTGATTTCTAAAGCCAGCTATATCATTTCTATTATCTCTTTACAAAGAAAAATTATCTTTTTGTATCCTAGCTAAATCTGTAACTACTCAGACTGCTCTCCATCTCTTTTTTAAATTGATCCATCCATTCTTCACATGCAAAGCCCACAGACATAATTAGTGAACATCCTTTTAAGGTATCCTGAAGCAAACAAGTCTGCTTGCACATGGAGAGCATGAGCATAACAGCTCAAAGTAAACCATCCCCCATTTAATTTTCTGCTGTTATCTAAACATTGAGAGAATAGTTCCCCCAAGAAGAGACTGGGATACCTAATCTGTGGCTAGGCAACTGCTGCCATTTCTACCTGATAATTTTTAGAATCTCATTTTAATTCTATAAGAGATTGACTCCAGGAAAAACAGGAGGAATTAAAAAAAAAAGGCAAAAAAACCCCACAAAACCCCACATCTCTGAAGGTAAAATATATTAGGCTTCAAAAACAACATAGCTACTATAAGATTTGTGGCTAATAACTTTTTACTTTACAGTCCAGTGAACAGTACAGAAGATATACACACATTTGCAGAATCTGAAAACATGAAACCATGTCTCAATCCTTCCCACAGCCCTCGCAAATAGGATGATTTTTCACTCAGCGTATATTCCTCTCTCCTGTTCACCTATTCTACTGTAAGAGAACATGATTGTGAAAAACCAAAGGACCCTCTTATCACATAGGTGCATTTCAAAGTGAAACTATCCGCTTCTGTGAATTCATAGAAATTGCTTTGATATCACATAAGCATAGTACAGAAAATATTTGGGTATTAAAGCATAGCAGAACACCAGGCAAACTCGACTTTGCCTGGATCATGTGTGTACAGCAGAGAGCTGGTAACACCTTCCTGATCTGAGCTACTCGACTCCATGGAAAGCTGAACACAGCTACAGGAAACAGAGATTGGTGGGAGACATCCCCAAGCAAAGCCCTACCCTCGACACAAATCACACCCTTGCTTGTTGCAGCGGGGTGGCTGCAACCTTTCCCTGGGAGACAGCCTTGGCCCATGGAAGAATCAAGGAGACGATATTTGATAGATGTTTTCAGATTTGATTCCCCCTGGCCGCACATGGCCAGAGCCCGGCAGGGACTCCGACAGCGACCGCCCCCTAGAACAGCTCTAGAACAACTACCGGAGTCCCGTGGACACCCCCTTAAGTACAGGATTCCCGCGGGCTACATTCAAAGTGACCAATAGGGGACAGGATTTGGGGTACACGTGACCAAGGGAACAGGGAGAGAGAAATTCCGTGCCCCACCCATCCACTTATGCCCACCTCCCCCACGGGGGAGCAGCTCTTCACCTGCTCCCCAGTGTATCAGCTCATTTACATGAAGAAGAAGAGGCTGATAAAGGAGGGGTTCAGACAAGTGAACTACTTTATATCCAGAAGGATTTTCCTTAGTGCAAGGGAAATACCACCTGCTGATACACAGCTAAAACCAAAGTGTCCTCTATCAGAAGGCAAAGCATAATCATTTACAAGTCTAGACCTCTGGTATTCAACATGACCCAAAGCCTTTAGATATTTTGCATAGATAAATATTTCAGATAGTTTACATGGGAAAGCATTCATGTTAAACGTGTCATTCTTGGTAAACGTAGCAGCTCAAATACAAGAATTTCAGTTAATTGCCAGTTCTTAGGAGAAAGAGGCAGGATAACTAACTATTCATGTTAAAGAAATTAACTTCGCCAGTAAATCATGAAGGCGCTTTAAGAAATAGGGGAATATGAAAATGCTTTAAAATTTACAGAGTGTGAAAAACAAATATCCCTAATCTGGCCTCAGTCAATTTACAAAGAAAAGACCTTTCAGAAAACTGACTCCAAGCAGCACTTTCCACCAACATTTTCGATGTTTCAGTAGAACACAGAAACCCTTACTCCATGACGCCCTGAGAACTACAAGAAACTGTAGTTTACCTGCACAGCACCTTGAGGGACACACCAACAAAAACTGAAAAATTCATGCTGGAGTATAAAAGTACTCACAACTTGCAGCACATGCTAACGTCGTTAACTTTTAATAGACTAAGCCATTTATGAACTTGGAGTAAAGAAAAAGAGTCAGTTTAGCTTTTTGAAATGTGTTTTGAAAAATAATAAAAACTGGCAGGCAGAGGATGAGCCATGTGCTGGGCTAGTGCACTTTTCTGGATCCCAGAAATGGGGAACTGTGGTAGTTCCTCACACGCTTAGGAGAGGAATAGAAACACTTACTGCTACGCAGTATGTNGGAAGGGGGTTGCATTTTCCATTGCAAGGGAGGCTCCTGCCTTCCTTAGCAGACACCTGTCTTTCAAACCAAGACAGTACCATATATTGTTTTCCTGAAGCAGCAATTCTGGCAGTTTGAACATGCAGTTTGTGATGCCTTCTCAAGTATTTATTACAGCTTCCCTTGCCTTCTGTCCATTCAGATACACACGGCTGTACTTGCACATGTATACTCATAAATACAAATATCTGACTAAAAAAGCAACATACTGAGATGCCACATTTATTTTTTCAGGCAACCATTTAGCACATAAAGGGAAAGCAGTCTGCTGCATGCTTACAGAGCCTCATGGACTATCTGATCTAGGGCAATCTCAAACCACTTAGAGCAAAGATAATGATTCTCTCTCTAATGCAATCAGCATGCTGCTCAGAGCACAAATTTGCTGGGGTGCTTGCCAGCAGAACAAACCTCATCCACTGAAGTATTTCTCCAAATCAGTATTTCAATTTAGAACAAAGATTTCTCCAAAGAAAATGACTGAGTTCAGAGAAGAATTTCCAAATTACTTTGTTCAGATTTTTACAGTGTTTAACACCAATTTTCCCACTTCTAAAATCCAGTTACTGTGAAGATTAAATTTAGATTTGTTTATTTCTATTAAGAAGTTAGAGATCAAGGCATAAAACATGATATCTAGAGATTTTCTAGGTTTTCAATCACTACATCCTGCGTCTTTGCAGATGAAGAAATGCTTTGTGCAATGGAGCAGTTGGGAACAACGTTGCAGTTTACAGACCGGGGGATCTAGAGCAACTCTTTGGGGCTACAAATTAGAAAGTACAACACAGCAGAACAGAGACTGTGAAAAATTGTAAGGTTAGTTTGACTTGCTCATGATACTAAGGATACTACAAATGAGAATATAAAGCTATTCAGTACCACCTCTGTCCAGTGCAAAACACTTGTATACCAAATCTTGAGACTATCAGCTCAAAAGTTGCTCAAGGGAAACAAATTAACCTCACCCATCCCTCTCAATTTAACACACCAGATCAATCCATTTTTCTTCTGCCATGTACAACTGCCCAAATTAGAAATGGGCAAGTTACAAATTTCAGAGTGTCAGGGAACAGTTGTGAACAGAATAGGAACTGAGTGAGAAAGCTGATACACTTTTCTGACTTCTATGAAGATTTTACGCATTACAGTTACAACATCAGTGGCCTTTGCCTATTATGCCAGAGCCTCATGTGGCATTAAGAGATGCAGATCTGCTGGCTGAAGTCAAGCTGAACTAATTTAAAACCAAGCAAGATTCAGCTGCCTTTTTGTCTCCTGACACCTCTTAAGCATTTAAACCTTTTGGTTGATGATACTCAAAACAACAATCATAGAATACCCTGAGTTGCAAGGTACCCATAAGGATCATCAAATTCCAACTCCCAGCCCTGCACAGGACACACCAAGAGTCACCCTGTGCCTGAGAATATTGTCCAAACTCTCCTTGAACTGTCAGGCTTGGTGCTGTAACCACTTCCCTAGGGAGCCTGTTCCAGTGCCCAACCACCCCCGGGGTGAAGAACCTTCCCCGACAACTTCATGCCATTTCCTTGGGTCCTGTCACCAGTCACCACAGAGAAGATTTCAGTGCCTGCTCCTCCGCTTCCCTCACAAGGGAAGCATGGAACTGTGGTTTGTGATGAAGTCTCCCATCAGCCTCCTCTCCTCCAGGCTGAACAGACCAAGTGACCTCAGCCACTCCTCCCATGACTTCCCCTCAAGGCCCTTCACAATCCTCATGGCCCTCCTTTGGACCCTCTCCAACAGCTCAATGTCTTTTTTATATTGTGGCACCCAAAACTGCCCCCAGCGCTCGAGGTGAGGCCGCCCCAGTGCAGAGCAGAGCGGGACAATCCCCTCCCTTGCCCGGCTGGCAATGCTGTGCCTGATGCCCCCCAGGACACAGCTGGCCCTCCTGGCTGCCAGGGCACTGCTGACTCACACTCACTCACATTTCCATCAAGCAGGACCCCAAGGTCCTTTTGCACAGCGCTGCTCTCCAGCCTCTCATTCTGATGCCATGATGATTTTTTGCTTTTTCATATACCCCTCTTATATACCCTTTTATATACCCTTTTATACAGCTTTTATGTATCCTTAGTGCTTTTAGCCCACACACTTGTAATTCCCTAAGTCTGATAAGGAACTTTGGGTCTAAGCTAGTTAAGCCAAGAGACCAAACATCTTGGAAGCCTCGCAGTTGGGGGTCAGAACGCCCCAGACACCAAGGTTCTTTCCAGAACACATTCTGTAAACCAAGATAGGCCCATCCAGGGGGAAGGTTCCTCAGGACAGGGGCTTCTCTCAGGCCTCTCATTGGGGAATCTTTGATAGACGTGCTACTGTGCAAGGTCTATAACTGTATGCACATATTGTGTGTGTGCATTGTCAGTGTGCATTCTCAGGTGCATTTTGGTGCGTTCTACCTGGATGTGATGTACCTGAGGATCCTTAAATAAATACTGAGGTAAAACCCTTTTTCCCCCTCTAACCATGTTAGGTTTTTAATTCTAAGCCCAGGGAAAGGCAACAATTCCCCAGTCCGTCCGTACATCCAGGGTTGCCCCATTCCAGGTGCAGAATCCAGCACTTGCCCTTGTTAAACTTTGTACAGAGGATAAGCAAGATAGAGGCATCATCCCGTTACTGCTAAGCCTACAAAATAATAAAACTAAAACCAAAACTAATAAAGCGCAAGATACTACAATTTTTTTTTTTAATTCATAGCAAAATAAATCAATTTTTTAATGCTATTATCACTAATCAAAGTGTCTCCTGCCTGAGCATGGAATTTTCACCCGGTGTAGCTGCTGACCTTCAAGAAAAGCACCACCTGTCAATATCAATGTAGGTGTGCCAAGCCTGCTGTTCAATCCTCTAACTGAACAAAATACTGCTGGCAATCCAGGAATCGACCTTTTGCTTCAATCCTTCACTATTATTTCTCTATATGGAATATTTTTAAGGAGACGCAGTTTTCCATTCCAAATATTTTTTTCTTCATGTAAAGATTTTTTTTTCTGTGTCCACAAACAATAGTACATTTTATTTATTCGCTTTTCCTCCCATATTTATATTCTTTCACATCATAAGCTACATACTAATAACTGAAGAGCAGTTTATTTAGGAGTAACAAAGTTATATATAATATCTACTTAGTCATGGCAAGATTAGAGTATGAATTTGGCCTTCCACAGAATATTCCCAAATCAAAATACATCAAATTAGACATCAAAACCAAAAATAAGTACAGTTGAAGGGACCTAAATCTACAAAATTATTTCTGAGAGCAGCTGCCAAATTTTCTGTATTGCCAACAATTAATGCTTCTGTCCTAGACGGTTCAAAGACAAAATACAGAAAGGGGCTTTTAAAAAACAAAACCAAAACAACCCATCCAAAAACAGAGGCAGAATGTGGGTAATAGACACGCAGCAGCATTTCTTCATTCATTAAATGTGTACATAATTCCTCATAAGAATTGTTGACGGGAAATTGTTTTGTTTCTCCTGGAGTTTCTTCTGCAACATATATCTCATCTATAGAGGCTGCAGCCGGTTAGCTTCCTAGCCATCCATGGCTACACACTGCCTGTCATTTCCCAAATCAGATCAATTTGTGACTATGACCCATGTTTTTGTGAGCAGTTGAACAGGTTTGGTAACCAATTTATTATTTTGACAGGTGTTTACATGAACTGATTTGTATCATATTTCTAACGGTTAGCTGAAAACAAAAGTTTCTTTCCCATTTTTTTTTTTCCAAAGAGAACTAATCAAAGCAAGAAAATCCATGCTCCAACAGAGGCAGAGGAGGACCGGTTTGTCTGTGTAATCTTAGAAAAACAGGTCAACACAGAACCCTCATATAACTAAGAGATTGCCATTCTCTAGCTTCCTGGGACAAACAGTACCAGGCTCCAGAGCAAGGTGGGTCTTCCAAAGATGTGCAGGAGGGCTGCTCCATCAGAGGCCCCCCACCTACCCAGCACACCTTCAACCCAGCCGCACCACAGGGAAACCTCAGGGAACCCGAGCTGAGCCTCATGGTCCAACCCCACAGATGACCTCAAAGCAAACTTTTGCCTTTTTCCCAGAGAGCAAAAGCCAAGCAATCCTCCTGCTCTCCTGCCTGTTTGGATTGATCTCAGTGCAAAGAGACTCCTTCTGGATAACACTGATGAAACTGTAAATCGTGGAACTAATAGAATAAGATGGATAAGCTAATACTATGTCTTTAAATTTTTGGGTTGGGGAACCGCAGGGAAAAAAAAAAGAAAGAGAAAGGAAAACTGGAAAAGCCCCACACACTTTCTCTGCAGGACTTGCCTTCCGGTCATGAACAAAGCATAATTATAGTCTTCCTCTGTGATTCTCACCCAGCCTCTATTACAGTAAAACGAATCAGCACAACAGAGGACAAGCAAAATGTAATTGCATTTATACTGCAGAAAAATCCAGCTCCTTGAATTTTGTGGCAAATACGAGCAGAACTTTAGCACAATGCTGTAATTTGTTTTGAAATAGCAATAGCTTTCGATTTTTGAACAACAGTTTTTCTTTATTGAAAATTAAATGTAGAAGTCCCTAAATTTGAGGTCCATCAGCTTTACAATTATTAGTAAAAAGTGTAGATTTAATTCTATGCCCTGTATTTAAACTGAAGGAAACTCAAGGGCTCACTGTCAATAAGTCAACACAAGCCATATAAATTCTAGCAGCAACATCACCGTCAAGCACACAATTACATACAACCAATCTGCATTCTATAAGCAGCAAGAAAAACTACAGTGGTTTTGCAAATATAGCCCAATAAACCTTCAATTTAAAATATTAAGAAATGCTCTACCTAAAGGTGAAAATTGGCTGACATTGTAAGATAAGCTACTGATTTTGCTGGTTTACTGGAAAATCATTAGGATCAATAGGTTAAATGGGTGTTGAACTGGGAGCAGATTGTTAAAATTTGATTTAGGAGGCACAGTATTTCTTATTGCATGGTGAACAATGAGTGGGTGCTAAAGTCATTCAATTTCTTGAACAACCAGAGTCTTCAGTATACGGAAAAGGCAATCAGTTTGTGAACTGAACCATTTCAATGTTTTCCATCCTTACAACATCCTTTCTAACATACATGAAATATTTCCCACATAAAGTAAATAATAACTTATTTTAATAATGTGGCAAGGAATTAGTTCATTATATTAGTTATTGGTCTTTCTGTCTTGATTAATAGTTAATTATAACATACAAGAGTAGGAGTCACAAAATATGTCAGGTTTAATGGCTTCTTGAAAATTGCAATATAATATTGATATGCCTGGTAACAATGAAATTATGTAGCCTCTAAAACATGGACACATGAAAGACAAGAGAAAACACCACTATAAAATGAGAAAGTAATACAGCTAATGCAGGAAAGGCACTGGGATGAAAATGGAAAAAGTGGACAAAATGCAAAGACAAAAAGCTAAAGGGAAAAATAAAAGTAGGAGGCAGATGAAGAACTGGGGGTTTCAGACAAAACTGGAAGAAAGAACTCTCTCTCCTTCAAGAAACAGGGAAAGAAAACTAACAGAGGTTAAAAGAATGAAACCGGAAGAAACAAACAGACCTGACTAAACTAAACTACTTTAAAACCAAGACGAGTCAATGAGACTAAAAGAACAGCTGAAATATATTATCCCTCCAACAATTTGACATGAATGAGGTCCAAGAAAAGAGCTAAATAATTTACATATCAACGTACAAAAATTCAGTTTGGTGTGCTCAGGAAACACTCAACACTGGCATCTGAAAAAAAGGCTCATCAGTCCAACAGTGTGCACACTATGTAAAGCCAAGTGCTTTCCACATCGAATGTACATCCCTTTGGAGCACTTCAGGCACCTTGGGCACAGAGGTCTGGAACTGTGACACTTCATAAGCATCTCTTCCTCATTTAGTCAAAGCAACTCCACACATGGCAAACTGCATTGCCAGCTCTCACTTAGAGAAGTCGGGAAGAAATTGAGACAATAATATACAGTACCTGCCATAATTCCAATTTTTTAATTTTTTCTAAGACCGTCCTAAATGAATGCCACAATGAAGAAGTAATTACAGCGGTCACTGCTCTAAAGCTCTGAATATCAGATTGTGGACAGCAGAATCAAGCTGGTGCAGAGAATATGACACTTTCACCAAATCAGACCCAACCCAGCTGCAATTTCTGCAGTTTCTAAAGTACAAAAGATCACTCACTTTTCCTGAGAGGAACCAGTATGCAGGAGGCAGTGCTATTACAAGAGACAGCAGGTGCCCTGCTACCAGTGAGCGAAAGAGCCATGGAAGGTAGAGCACATGATGAACAATTTGAAAAAGCACCCTTTGAGACATAATTGCACATACATTGCAATTCCATCTTCAGCAAGCAAAGAATTCATAGAAAGGATTTAGATACTTTCTTTCATATTCACCACCTTTCAAGCTGCTCTTTTCTCTGGGCACCTTTCTTCCCTGACCCTTGCTGATCCTCTTGCCCTATGTTTTACATTAACCAGCACTATTCCATTCATGTTCCTACCAAAAAACCAAAATATTTTCTAAGTACCCAGTAGCCATGAATGCTGTTAGAGCATGATTTAGGAGCACATTCAGCTCACATTTGGGAATCTCTGCTGCTGAAGGAGCACTTCCATCAACTGCTGCTACTGCGCCATATAATGTCTTTGTAGAATCCTATGAAAAGCATGGAAGAGGGGTGAATATTTAGCTTTCAGTTCCTGGAAAACAAACCTGTTCTGTTGTTTGGCTCTCAGTCAGTTGCAGCAGCAAAGCAAAAGTACACACAGTACAACTGAGTCTATTATTAAGAAGCAAGAACAAATAGAACAGTGACTTCAAGGCCTGGAAGGGCTCAGTCAAACTGCTGCCTTCCTGAGGCCTCTAAGGGATAAAACAAGACTTACTAAAGAACAGTGTATCACATTCCAGTGCTGCAGTAATCCTGAATTAATCCACAACCTCTCTCCATGCAGAAACAAGTCTCTGAAATAATACTTTCATTAGTATTGTTGTAATCATCATAATTATGCACTTTTAAAGTAGCTCTGTTCTATTTCACACTTGTTTCTTCTCCTGGAGGATGTTACTGTACCTTGCCATTGGCAGATTGCAATGGAGGACCTTTTTTCAAGCTAGTGAGATCATAAAGTAGGATTTTCAATACTTTAGAATATGCTTTCCCCTCAGGAAAACCAACCAAACAAACAAACTCCAAAACCACAACAAACACAAGTGAACTTATCCCTAATAAGCCTAAAAACCTGTTCTGAAAATCTATAAATAGTCTTCAGAAATGTTCCTAACCTATCCAGCCAAAGATACAAGATTCCTAGCTCAACGCAAAACCCTTCCTGTTTAATAATTTCAATATTCATGTTCTTCTTGGCTCATTTTGATTAGCATCCCTCTCATTTGTCCTCAATATACTCAATGTAGTAAATTTTACACTGAATGAATTTTATCTCCGAGTACATATTTTTCATCTCCATATATATATTTAGCACAGACTTTATTTTCCATTTTTCACTGCTTTATCATTCAGTCTTATCCTTGAAAAAATAACTTCAATTCTATTATTTTATCAGTTTCATGACATCTGAAAACAAGTGTTTTGATGACAAGAAAAAAAAATCTTTCATTCACTTAGTTCTCTAATTTTAACATGTTTTGTACTATTTGGACTTTCTTTTCCGCTAAGAGAATATTTAACATAATTAGTTTCCATACAGTGTGTGTGCACCTCACTTGTCTACAAAGTCAATGTAACACACAGCAGTGTTGAGTTTAAATTTGAGTTCCCATCCCAAATACGTCCTACACTAAAGGCATAACACTAAAAATCTTTCATCCACAGCACTCTTAGTGAAGTCAAAGAGAACGACTTCTGGAAATAACTTGGGGAGCCTCATAACTTCTCTACCTCTCAGTTATTCTAACCTACCTTACTGGTAGACAAACAGGAATTACAAAGTGTAACCTGATGTATTGCTGACATGAAATTATTAAGTAAAAATAAAAAGAAATTCTTTGGCACAGGATTTTAACTAATAAAGGAAGGTGAACTGTACTACAAAACTTTCGTCTTAAATAAGAATACAAGCAAACAAAGCTTCCCTTTAACATCTAGCTCAACCACAAAATCTAATGTCTTTTTTGTCCGTATTGATGACCAGACAGCCATGTGATACAGTAATTTATATTAGCTGGAAGGAATGTTATTTTTGGCACCCTGCACTATTCCAAACAGAGTTCCTAGTAAAGTCAATGAGCTACATTTGCTGAACTTGGTTATCATTCAGCTTTATAATTTGAAAGAATTACACTAACATTCACCATTTCTCTTAAATTTTTCAAAGAAAAAAGGTATATTGACCCTGATTGCAAGATAAAGTTGCCTAAATTATGCCTTTGGAGACCTTTGCTTAAACACAAACATTTGTTTAATAGAAAGTAAATGGAATTAAACTTGGAACATTCTAAGTTTGCTTACTTTATAGTAATTTTAGATTACAATATAATAGACCCCTTTGGCTACTAAAACAGTCAGCATGATGGAATTCCAAAAACATACTCATTCTTTAAAGAAGAAATAAAAACTGCCTTTTTTATTTCTTAAGACTTATGTGAAGTACAAATGACACTTTTTGAATGAAGCAATGTTCAGATAATACAGAAAATTTTCTTTTCTTTATACCTATGGACTTCTGAATCTCACGTCAACCAGGTCTCAGAATACCAAGGTTTCACCAATAACGAGAAGTTTCTAAATATTGTCCTGAGCCAGCTTTTAGAGTCATCCTGACCAAGAGAGTAATAAAATCTCAAATTGATCATTGAATTCAAAGGATGTGTCATTGTCTTCCTTTGCTGAGAACCTGAAGGAATTTAAGGAAGATTACTGAGGTATCTACATGGCTAGCTAGTGCTTGACAAATAATATGCCATTTAAAGACTTCTCACTGAGACCTTTTCCTTTTCTTTTCTGTTTTTAATTAATGGAGGAATCAGCTGCAGAAGTTGTCACCATGATGGCAAATTATGTAGAACTTTCGCGAGAGTAGTTGAGAGAACAGTCTTGACCTTTCTTCCAGTTTCTAACCCATGTTTGCATTGATGCACACAAATGAACAGCCAAGTGGCCATCGTGCTGCTCACCTTTCACACTGCTGTGTTGAAGAGCTTAGGAATTGTTAGGAAGCAGCTCACCTTAATTTTCTTCTAGAAGTGTAAGTGTGTTACACATCAACAGAGCTAATCAGAATTTAGGCTCTCTTACAACCTGCTGATCTGGAGAACCCAAAACACCTCATTAAGGTGGTCTGGCAGGTCCTAGCTAGAAGCCAAGGCCTCCATGGCTCCTGAAAGGTGGCCTGGCCTACAGCCTTCAGATCTCACATTCCAAGAAATGGGCAAAAAAGAGCTGCCCAGGACAAAAAACAAACAAAAAACAAATAAACACACCCAAAAGAACCGAAAACTCACCACAAACATTACCTATGTACACAAACACCTGATCTTCAAAGAAAAATAAAATTCTATCATTTTTCTTCATTCTGTTACTATTTAATTGAAAGTACTGCATTTACTCCAGTTTTATGGAACATCTCACTCTAAAATTCTATGCCTTCCCCTACTTGTAAATGTTTGCTTACTTACTGAACTTGAAGATGTTCCTATTTCAGAGTGGGAGAAGAAAATCAAAAAGAGCTTTGCCTCTACTTTGTCATTTTCTTTTTAATTTGAAATGGAAAACATCACTTACGACTGGGGATATATTAATGCAAGGGAATGAATCAAAATGGGAACACCTGACTCTGAACATTTCTAAAGTTTAATTTATTTTAAACCACTGCCAAAAAGTAACATTTTTTTCCCTTGGCATTATTCTCCAATTTATACTTAAGTATGTCTTTTATAATTCTGAAAGGCATAACAGCCAGCAATACATCAAAATGAAAGCTGCACATATTCCATTTTTCCATTTTACAAGCCACAACAATATTACTGAATAGGCAAGAGCTGGCTTCCTTCAACAGTTTTCTATCCACTTTGGATCAGAAAATATATATTCCTGTACAAGCAGAACGTTTGAGTATTTACAGATTTGGAACTCCTGCAAGACTGTAAAGAAAGAAGAAGGAGCCAGCAACATTTAAGAACAATACTTGGTTGAGGAGATATTTTACACAGTTCCATATTTCACTGGCTGTTCCAAGAAAAAAAAAATATTTAGAAATTTCCTTAGTGGACAACTTGAAGCAATAAACAAAAATCATATATAAGACTCAATGCCAAGCATTTTTTCTTTTAGCTACATAATTCTAAAAGTCACTTCTGAATTCAACAGTATAGGCTCCTAACTTTAAATAGGAAAAGTTGTACTATATCTTAAAAGTGGACAGTGATATTTTAGTTTTCCCATACAAATGGACAGAGGTGCAGAAAGTCTAAATTAGAGATCTTAAGCTGACATCAGCAAGATTCCATCATTCCAGTGAAAGGGTATTTTGACTTCAGTGTGAAGTTTCAGTGTAAGTTTTCAGGATTGCCCTAGAAGACAGCAGTCATAATTTCGGTAGGTCTAGCACCAAGAAAAAAAACTATCATCTTGTGTAAGGGATGAGAACTCCTTTCTGACAAGAAGGACACATACAGGAATAGCAACACTAAAGTGGCAGAAGGCAGAATTCAGGGCAAAAGTTCCTTGTCTTTAGTGACCTCTTCCATGATGCAGA
>VYZQ01011784.1:80511-109042 GCA_013400655.1 Mystacornis crossleyi | reverse complement strand
AAAAAAAAAAAACCAAACAAACAAAAAAAAACACACACATCCCACACCAAGGAAAATTGTTTTTGCAAGAGGCCTAATGCATATAACCAACTGTCTGCGTTACAAAGAACAAGAACAACATTCTTCGTTACAAGAATGATATTTCAGTAAATGAAAATGCAAAATTAGATTAGCCCAGTCCAGACTTCTAGGTGATACAGACTGGGAAAGAGCTGTCTACCTTAAAAAGAATCTGTAAAGCACAAAGATAGCCAGAACACGAATACTTAAACACATTCCTGTTGAAAGCAATGCTAAAAATTATATGAGCAGCAGGAAGACAAGTGATGTTTGCTTCAGCCATCAAAAGCAACGGGAGAAAAAATTTGACAGAAAAGATTAAGCAGCTGCTCGATTCCCATTGAAATCAAATTCATGGCTAAATACACAGGAAGAGGTCTCTGAAAGGCAAGATGAAAGTGCAGTTTGGACAAACAGGTATTGAGGCAGGCCTAGATGCAACTTAATACTGAAGAATATTCAGTTTGAAGTTACATTTTCTCATATATGCTCTGACCCTAGGTATAGCACAGCATTAATCCCTCAAAAGAGTAAAATCAGTGGAAGAAGTTGAGAATGTCTGTTGCTTCCAACAGTAACTCACCCCGACTGTGGCTCCTTTTTGCCCTTTGTCAGTCAAACGTGAACAAGAGACGCTTCTTAGCTCTCGTTTGGAAGCGTTTATTCAATGATTAGTAAAAGACTGTTCTGTAGAGTGCAAGGAATAGCAACAGGACCAGGGAGGATTCTGGGACGGAAATGCAATGGAGGATACTGTAAACAAAGCAATACTTCAGATATCACACCCAGCAGTGGGTGCAGCTGGTGAAGCAGGCAGGTCAAGGACAGGCAGCCACAAAAGAGGAAGGAGTAAAGCCCTCTTACACCATGAAAAAGCTAAAGGAACGGAAGACATGGAACAAGTTAAGCAAGAGATGAAAGCAGACACTGAGGAAAAGCTGGAGACAGAATGGATTATTTAAGTGAAAACAGGTTGTAAGAAAGGTCTGGCTCCAAAAGTACTGGAAGGGAGGAGAGTGCTTTACTATGTCGAGAGCAAGTCAGTCATATCTGGAGGCAGGAAGGAGAAGCAGCAAGAAAATGGAGGGAATCAAATGCCAAAAGGTGAGTAGGGCTTGCCAGGATCCTGTTAAGAAGGGAAATGAGAGATATAAAGTCTTTCAGTTCATAGTAAAAACAGAAGCAAATGATTATTCTCATTCCTCAGTGGTGATAAACTGCATTTTCAAGTAGTGTATAGTTTGTTGCAGCCAGAGTCAGCTCACAGACCTTAGTGGTACTGTACAGACCCTTGGGAACAAAATCTCAGTGTGCCCTTGCCACCCAAGGAGAGGTGGCCTTCTGCTATCACAGGGCTTTGCACTGGCATTATGTACATCATGCTCAGTAGGGTTCTATAGCTAGAGTTTACAGCATTCAGCTAGCACAGAGTTCTCTGCACAGCATTCTCCCAATCCAAAATGGCTAAAACCATCACAAAATCTTGACCAAAAAAAAAAAAAAAAAGAAAACCATTTAAATTAAGGCATGCAAAAATATAAGCATTCAAAAATGCCTTCACAGTACAACATAAGGGGGAGCAAAACGGGTTCTTTAAAAAAAGACCAAACACAGGTAAGGGACTTTAAACATACATAAGATCTCTCACTGACCTGCACGCATGTCTACAGCAACAGGAAAATACTGAACACTAAGGCAGGTTCAAAGCCCACATGGCAACATCTCCCCTCTCAACACAACCAAATTCATTTGAGTTCTTCACTAAACATTGCCTGATATTTCCACATTTATGGATAGCTCTACATTTATACGCACACGTATATTGTTATATACCTAACATTCCAACAGCCAGAGGACAACTCACATCCCAGTTAAGTGCAGGCAGAAGCACAGGCAACACTGGGGCTGAGAACACTCAAACACATTGAGACTTCTGAACCATGAAGGGGTGATAAGGCTTTCAGACCTGCCTGTGCCACAGTTTTGTAGTTTTTCCACTTTCTTCTCTATTTAGCACACTTCCTACTGCAAATCAAAATCTTATCAACACAGCAACAACATATTTCACTGAAACTTATGGACATGGATTCACTTACCCGCTCCTCAGCTTGCAGATATTGCAGAATGTGCTCATAACTAATATCATACATGTAGTTTATAGCCAGAGAAAAACCACACTGAGCAATGACATTCAATCCTGAAGCTATGCTACATTGTGCAGCAGCACTTATTCAGATGCTCAGTCTTTAAACTGACACAGAGCATGCTCTAGAAAATTAAAATCACTGCTGAAAAATGGTTTATAATAAGTACATCCTTAGCCAGAAGAGACACTTTTATTTCAAGATGCCCTGGAGAGATCACTGACTTACAGAATGCTAAACCACACACAGAGAAACTTCCTATTCTAACAGATCAAAAAAGACTCCACCGCTTCAATATATAAAAAGCAATCTCATTCTGTAAGAATATTTTTAAAATATTAAATTTGAGAGAAAAATACTAAAGCTCTACAGCTATGAAATGGTGACAATACATTGTGTATGCCTGCCTGATGCAGATTAGGTTCTCTGATACATTCTCATGTTTTTATGGCAGAACTTACATACAACCATGCCGTGAAAACCCAAATAACATTTTCACAGCTGCATTACAACGTAATTCACATCAGAAATTCAGGAGTATGTCATTATTCTATTATTTCTACCTTGCGTGTGATTCTCTGGTTATTGATTTATGAGTCAATCTGAAATCTTACTTTCAGGCTTTCTTTGCCCACTATTAGTAACACATTACAGTTGCAATAAATGTTGTAACAACATAATTTATGTTAAGCTTTCACATACATTACAGGAAAGCTTGGTTTTATTGACAGCATAACCATTTAGACTTGCTCTTTAAACTTGTCTACAAAATCTTAAGCCAAACAACGTGCTTGGTTTAACAAAATTTAATTTATTGCAAGAGAAGTCTCACAATATTCACCATCTTTTACATAGTAGTCTCTGGCATTAGGTGTATTACAGCACTCTAATTTACATCTGTTTAGTTAAGTCCATGTATTGGCTCCGGCCAGTATAAATCCCCTAGTTTTAGGGGGTCAGGAAAGAAGCATATGGATTTACTATAGTATGAATGTGCCATACAATTTTGCTACCAAAACACTGTTTAGATTACAGGTGGAAAAAAAAGACATGTTTATAATATTGTGTGAAATATGACTTCTCCTGTAAGATACTTTCAGCACTCATAGCAGCTTTTATTTTAATTTTCAGTACTGTCCTCTGTAAACTAAACCTTTTTCTTTCTACATGATAATTTTTAAAAATCAGTACATAAAAAAAAAACTTAAAAGGCAACTTTTCCCACACAAAAGCAGAATGAGTTTATTGAGCTGGAGCATGGACGAACCAGCCTGACAGACTGGAATGGTTACCTCCACAGGGTCATTAAACCACAAGCTACGCAAGATTTATGCAATGGACACTAATGATTCTCCTAGAGAATCCACTACAGACCATTGATCAATAATCCATTTTTAAATAAATTCCTAAATACATATTCAAAAATAAAACGCAATGTCAACATGTTTACTCAGTAGAACATAATGGGCCCTCTGGAGCTATTACTGAGATGCAAAAATATAATTGTACTTTTTAATGTATCTTTTTGGGTGTAGATTGCAAAGTAATTTACAAACCTGCTTAAGTATCAGCACTACTATTTCAGAATATTAGGATATGGGAAAATGAACCATAGATGGGTTAGGTTACTTCTTTCTTTACATTACGAGCAATGACTCCAAATTAACACATATATGGCAAACACCAGTTTAGGCTGAAATCCAGCCCTGAATTGGCATAAGGATTAAGAAACTGAAAAAGGCCAAAGTAATATATTTATTCCTGTAGCGGAAAGAAAAACAAAATTATTCTGAAGGACCTATGAACAGAAAACAAAAAGGAAATGAAACAGCATGACAAAAATATGCACTGTTCTCTTGGGTTTTGTTGGTTTATGTTGGGGTTTTTTCCTCAAGAAAAGCATTGTTATAAGTTGTGATCTGTAATCAAAACAAAAACTAGTACACAATACTGCAATCCTCAAAGAGATCACAAATTATAATCAAGAGTCCCTTCCTATGCTAATGAAAAAGGTACATAAATATCTACTACTTACCATACACATTTGCAACTGCTGCTGACTAAGCATTCTCCCAGTAGCCCACTCAACAATTTCTGGAAGAAAGTACCTCCCAGGCTTGAACTGGGTAGAATCTAAGTGTACAACCCACCTGCCAGATACTTTAGGGGAGACACAAGGTTGTCAGGTTCCACTATAAATATTTTGGACTGGGACCCACAGGAATGGCTCCAAGATGAGCACAACGTCAGACTTTTCTCTGGAAGCCCTGTCATGCACCAGGCTCCCCAGCCTGGTCACACCACTGACCACAGCCTTAGAGAGCCCAGTTCCCAACTCTGCCTTCAAAAGCAACTTATGCTGTGTTCATCTGCCACTTCTTGGCAAGCACACACAGCCCACACACAGAAACTCAAGATTTGAGGACTTCACATAGGAAGGTATTAGCAAAATATGTTTCCCACAGGGGATTGTTACCTGTGGTTGGTCAGGCTGTCACCCACCCACCCACCTGCCCTATAACTGCCTCTTCTTAGCAGGACTGGGAGAGAAAATAAAATTTAAATGCTAATTGGTTAAGATGAAGACAGGGAAGTCACTTGCCAATAACCATCACAGGCAAAACAGGTTCAACCCAGGGAAAATTAATTTAAGTTTATGCCAATTAAAAGAGACCTGGATAATAAGAAACAAAGACAAGAACTAAAACAGCTTCCTCCAACCCCTTTTTCCCCAAGGTACAACTTCACAACTCCATTCTCAACTACTTAACCTCCTTGTCCACACCTCCTAAGCGGCACAAGGGAGATAGGGAATGTGGCTATAGTTAGTTCATAGCAGTTCCTCTCTACCACTCCTTCCTCCTCATGCTCTTCCCCTGCTCCAGCATGGAGTCCCTCCTATGGGGTGCAGACATCAAAGACCTGCTCCAGCACGGGTCCTCTCCGTGGGCTCCGCGAAAGGGCTCAGCTCCTTTCAGAAGGACCAGCTCCGACGTGGGCTGGCCATGGGCTACAGATCATTCCGAGTATATCCACATGCCCCTGTATGGTCTCCTCCACCTGGAGCAGATCGTCTCCTTCTCTGATTTGAGTATTTACAGGGCCATTTCTCACACTTCCCTTTCCGAAATACATCTTCCCAGAGGCACCACTTGCACTGCTGGTGGGCACAGCTGTGCCCTGTGGTGGGCCTGGTGCAGAGCCCCAGACGTTTTTTCACAGAGGCCACTCCTGCAGACCCCTCACTGCTATAATTTGGCCATCTACAACCAATGCAATATGGTCAGGAACCGACTGGGGAGGCGGGGTGGGGGGAGGGAACCAACAAAAAAGAAAAAAAAAACTCCTACCCACACCAGACAAAACCGCACTGAAGTCTACAAAGGAAAAAAGTCCAACTAATACCAGCAAATGCTGGGTTGTGTCTCAGTTCAAAATAACTAATTCCACTGCTAGACCAAAGAAAATAAATGTCCTTAGGATGCCTAACAGTTTATTGTCCTTCATTCAAATATGAAAAAGTGGAAGAATGAACCACATTTTCTCCCTACGCTGAAATTTTATTCCCACACTACTTAAGATTTACAGCACAGATAAGTTGGGAGGCGTTCTTTGCAATTTCATAGAGAAGATTTTTCTTATACAAGTAGCATAATTTATGAACATCTGAACTAAAATGATAGTCTGCCATTAAACTCTAAGTATTTGTATATACAGACATGCACATGCCCCTGAGAGCAAATAGTAGCAAATCAGTCTTTGCTTCATGACAGTGACTTTTGGAGTTATTGGTTCAGCATTCAGATGATCTTCCGAAACATCAAAGTTACTTTTCTTCCATGTCCAGCCATAAGCCAAGTCAAAAATAGGAATATACCTTCATCAGTGCTGTTTGGGACATATCTTTTGCACACTGCATTAGCAGCCTACTGAAACTTTTGCTAATTCAAGCAAGAGCAGAAAACTGGCAACCATGATTATTAAGATGCTTAATAACTTTTCACATAAGACTATTTTTTATTATACTAGCAAACTAGCTCTCAAAATTTAAACTATGATGTCATATGTCTACTATCTGCTTTAGATGGGAAACCTGTTCATTTCTAGGATGAGATAAGAAAAAAAAAATAAAGAGTACACTCCCTTCTATCCTCAGAGCACACAAATTGCTTTGGTTTTACTTAGTATGCCTATAAATTGCTTCTTTTAAAACATGGATGTGAGATTCAAGAGAGATTTGTCTTTGTCAAAGAAGCTATCCTTTATAGTACCCAACAGATGAAGCTCCTGAAAGTGACTGTTTTGCAAATTCCTAGGATATAAGCTGACTAGGAAGTGCTACATCATTTAGTTTGATCCATTGCAAGAGATTGCCCTTTAATCACTCAGTGGTCTCTGTACTGAGTCTGGTACCTTGTGACATTTTAAAACTAAGCACCTGCTCTATCTCACCACACTTGGGCTTCACCGCCCAATCATTCTGTGATCAGATTCATTTGTCTGACTTTCCTTTCCAAGTTTCCCTCTTATTGTGATCTCCCTAATTAAAGAAAGTACCTGATAAAAATCACCTTTTGAAAACACTGACATTAATCATGTCACTAATCTTTTTATAAGCTAAAATTTGTCAGATTTCCTGGTTCCTTCCATGACTTCTGCAAATTTTGAAAACTTGTTTAAACAAAGAAACCAGAATAAGATGCAGTTTTCTAGCACTGACCCGAATGTAGAGTGAAAATCACCCACCTATTTAACTGGTTCCATCAAACTGCAGCATTTCAAGGGGAATTCCCATTTATTTCCTGCAAGCCTAAATCATTTCAGCAACAAGCCATTAATTTGTGTCTCACTCTAAGTTTCTCAAAATGCAGCTTTGAATTTCAAAAGTCTAAGTGGACCTAGCAGTTGATTTCCACAAAACTCTCCCACTCCTTTCTTCACTGTTGCAAAGCTGATCAAAGCACTTCCTTAAACCGTTTCACAAAATGCCAAGGCTCCCATGAATAAAGGGCACTTGGAGGAACGTGGCATAGAAGAGAGTAGTTTCAAATTTAAAGCCCTTCACTAAAAATAGTTTCTGCAAGCCATACAGCAAAATGATAACGTGCGAAGGTGTGACAAAGGGGTGGCCATGAGCTTGCTGTCACTTACATTAAACTTGTCAGACCATTTACCACCCTGGGGAATGCAGCTGGATGAAACTCAAGCCAGAGAAACCCTTACATCCTACTGTCTGGTATTGTTTGCAAACATACCGAAATCTCTCACTGCTCCTGAGCAGTGCTTTGAAAGCAAACACAGCTTTAAAAATGTACCATATGTGCACATTCTTCACTGTATTAAGATAAGCCACCATATCACATTGAAAAATCTTTCCACCAAAATGCACAATCTGCCCAGCAGTACAGTCATTTCCATCCAACTGCTGGTCTATACAGTACAAAAATATCCTGAAAGCCAATTATAAAGTACTTATTGTTAACAGGTGAGCGTCTCAAGCTGCACACTATTTTCAATTCTTTGCAGTCCAGTGCGATTTTCAGGCAACTACAGAAGCATGCCCATAGTATCAGACAGAAAGGGTAGGAAAAAGGGCAAATCCACACTTAGTGCTTGTTCGTTCCAGAAGATGAGTGGCCTCAACTCCTAATAAAGCCAATGACAAATGAGGGCACTCAGCAGCTCGTGCAATGCTTTCCGCTGCATGGCGGGGTCAGAGCCTATTTTAACAGGCCCTTCATATTAGGCAGATAATTGCCTTTTACAACAAATGAAGAGAAAATACCATTCTTTGTAACAGATTTAGTTACAAAATCAAACTAAAAACTTGTAGTAAGAAATTGCATCTTGAACATTGCCACAATACCTCATTTAGCTGTGAGATTTTGTTTTCATTATTCCAGTGGATTTGGTGGAGTAATTCTGGATTTAGATCTGTGTGTGTTATGAGCAGACCCTGGGTATATACTATTTATGATTCAGCTAAAGGATGTTGATATCATGAAGAATAGCCGGAGTTACAGACAGCAAACAATGGGGGTTTTTTTCCATTTCCACTCTTCTAATAATAGTGATTTATATTTTTTTGTCCCTAAAAGCACAATGCCAATATAGGTATCATCAAAAAGGATTATTCAAGTTCTCACATTAGACTAGCACATCCAGAAAAGCATTAGAAAAATGAATTACCTTATTTTTCATTAGAAAAAGCAGATTTCCTTTCAGTCGGCACCATCTCTCCCTCGTTCTGCATGAAAAGAGGAAACAGATTAATAAAAACAACCTTTTGTCTTCACACATTAAATGCTTCTCAAAGAAGGTGAATTAGTTATAAAGGTCAGAAAAGAAAATCGTTATCAACCAAAACAAGACAGCTTAACTCAGTGGCTGCCTACATTAGATTCCAAATAACTTCCCAAAAGGTTTTTTCCACTCTGCAGCTGGGAGAATTGGTGACTGCAGCACACACTCAACACTGTTTTCTCACCTTTTGTCCCTCTCCCTCTTCCTAACATGGCAGCAGAAAGAGGCACTTCAGCACGGAACACCTTTCGCTCTCATCATTTCAGGAGATCAAAACTAATCCATGTTAAAACAGAAAACCATTCACTGTTACACTTACATTAGAATATGCTAATCTGAAAGTACAATTTAGGAATAAAAGAAGACCTAAATATTTACAGCCACTTTGTTATTTCTGTTTTGCTACACTTTTAAAAAGTGCTTAACCAGTGGGAATAACATCTTTTTGTTTACAGACACATGCAGGCATGTAAACAAACTTTGGGGAATGTTTCTCAACTTCACAGTCAGTGAGTGGGTCAAAAAACTAAAGAGATANATACAGAAGATAACATAATATAATTTGATGCACATGCACCAACTAAAAACTTAAACACAGTTATCAGATCTGAGTACGTAGCTTTAAAGTACAAGTACACGACNTAACATCTTTTTGTTTACAGACACATGCAGGCATGTAAACAAACTTTGGGGAATGTTTCTCAACTTCACAGTCAGTGAGTGGGTCAAAAAACTAAAGAGATATTCTTCCATAAACATATGATTTTTAATATTGCATTATTTTTCATTTTAAAAACACACTTGTAGGTGTATGTGTAGGTACATATAGATACATACACATATTATAAACATACACAGATATAAGTCTCACAGACAAATGTCATCTCTTTAGAGATCATTTCTTAAAAGAAGAAGAAATATTTTTACACANCTGCAAAGACGAAATTTCATCCCTCCGAACACTGTGGGCACCAGAAGGAAGGAATCACATTCACACTACAGCTTCTTCAGATAAAAGACATTTTTCTATAGGATTGGGAAAGTCATTACCTGGTAAGTGTGAAAAAGCAAGTCCAAAGATTAGTCAGACTAACAGTGACAAGCCTGTCAGTGAACAGGATACACAGTGACCAAGAGGCCCTGGCAGAAAGGACCCTTCTTCTCAAGGGATTGTGATTGCTGGGAGCCAGAAGGATTTACTGGGCAGTAGGAACATCCCACACATGCATAGCTCCTCATTCCTTACTTCCCTGGAGTCTGTGCCGCTGACCATAGCACAGATACCAAACATCTCTGTACCCCAGTATTGTGGGCTATCTCTCCAGTAAATGTAAGGTTTTTAACAGTATTAGCAATAATAACACTCAACATAATCATAAGTAATGGAAAATTCGAAACATCCCAAAACATCAGATATCAACCAGGAAGGGCTTGATATGCTGCCTACAATGAGTACACAGGGTAGGTAAACCTGGTGAGGAACCTCAAGGCAGACAGAAGTGAAAGCTTCCTAAAGCTTCCTGCCCGGGAAGTTTGCTGCACGCTCCACAGGAAATTCTGGCTATTTATCATTAGAAAATGCATCTTGTGGTTTTACGAGGACATGTTTAAACTATTCTGAAAACGTGGCACAGAACTTGCTCAGCCCCTTATAACTGAGTCTGTGCTGGTTTTGAGCTCGTTTGGGTTTTTTTTTTTCCTAATAGAATAAAAGTAAATACGATCACAATGAAGATCAACTGGGACAAGTGAAAATAAAACATTTACTGTTGCTGAAATTACTGTGTTAGGACTGATTTTACTACTAAACATGAGCTATTTTCTAACAGCTACTGAGGGAATAGACATTTATTCAAGCTTACTGGAAATTGAAAGACATTTAAAATATGGTCATAAAAGCCTGAAGAAACCTGCAAAGGAGGTGGGAAGTGAGTCATGGAAAATCCATACTGATAAAAGAACAGTCTTTAGCAATGGGAGATGTAAATTCTGAGGAACTGGATATCTAATTTTTAAAACATGGCAGCAAGTGACTGGTGACTAGAATTTACAAGCAGAGAAAAACCAGTCTTTGTTTACGGGGAAAAAAAATCATGTTAAGAACTTTGTACTCTTTCTCAAGTATATGACAAACTAGCTTTAAGCCTCATTATTTAGAAAGGTATTTAGTGCCAGTCAAGCATCAGTAATGAAGAAAACAAAAAACCTGAGGTGTATATGATTAGTGAAACCAAGCTAACGACTGCACAAAGCGTGCACAGCAACCAGGAGTAGTTTTCAGTGGAAATTATTTTTACCTATTAATATTTCATCCCCAACCACTTTGCAAATCTTCGGTTTTCCTTCCTTGTCAAAGCAACCTGATGGGCACCTGGCCAGCAATGCCAGATCTTTGGCATTGAATCTCATGGGGTTGCCAGTGAAGAGGATGACGATGAGTAAGAGATAGAGGAGGACAATGATGGTGCTACTTAATCTGTTGAAGCTGAGCAAAATCTAGACAGCAGATGTGAAAGTCAACTGANTTGGTTTCTTTCTCAAAACCTCTCATCTGTTTATTGGAAATTATTTTAATACTAAGTTCCATAGGAGTTTTGACCACTGGAGATTTGGAAATAAATATTTATGTTCAAATTGCAGTTAACACAGCACCATTTCACACTGCTGCAAAGATGAGAAAATAAGGGCAGAAAAGGAGTTCTAGAGATCTTCCTTTTAATCCCTGCAATAGTCTACGCTTTTAATATCCAACACTTTTGCAAAGGCCTTTCTCAAAAAAAGAATTCGTGGTATGACCCTTACACAATCAAGCAAGTGAAGCCTGTCAGATGGATTTTAATACTCCTATACAGTCTAAGAAAAAAAGAAAAAACCTGCCCAATCTTCAGGACATGGGCTTCAGAAGCCAGTTTCAGTCTCTAAAGCAGAAGCCTTTATTCCTCAGAGAGCACTGANAGTTTTCAGTGGAAATTATTTTTACCTATTAATATTTCATCCCCAACCACTTTGCAAATCTTCGGTTTTCCTTCCTTGTCAAAGCAACCTGATGGGCACCTGGCCAGCAATGCCAGATCTTTGGCATTGAATCTCATGGGGTTGCCAGTGAAGAGGATGACGATGAGTAAGAGATAGAGGAGGACAATGATGGTGCTACTTAATCTGTTGAAGCTGAGCAAAATCTAGACAGCAGATGTGAAAGTCAACTGAAAAGTTAAAAACAAAACAAAAAACTCAAAAAGATGCGACTCTTTACTGTGATTTTCATTCTATTGTGCACCCCAAACACTACTTTCTTTTCATAATATGTGAGCAGTGTAAGTAATAGGGGAAAAAACGCAAGGTCACATAGGTGACCCCTCGCACTTCTTAAGAAAGAAAAATTTAGTTTCTTTTCAGTAGCTCTAGAACCTCATGCAGAAGCTGTAATTTTATGCAGCATTTCGACAATCAGTTAATACCACTAAAAACATGTTTTGGCTATGGGCNAAACCTGCCCAATCTTCAGGACATGGGCTTCAGAAGCCAGTTTCAGTCTCTAAAGCAGAAGCCTTTATTCCTCAGAGAGCACTGACAACTTTATCTGGTAGAGAACTACAACTCTTAACAATTCCCAATCAAGTTCCTCTCAACTGTTCAGCAGAAGGAGAAGTTACATCTGTGCCGTATCTTTCTGTGGACCCTTTCATTCCTACTTTTACCTTTACATTCACTTTCTTTTTGAGTTATCCCTCAAGCAATGGCCACTGCTGTGTCCTGTAATTTCCAATAGCTCTATGACAGCGTAAGCAGACCTAACTTAACTATTACTTTGAAAAATAACTGTGAAAAACAACCGAATCAAAAATATGAGGTTCTGAAGACAAATCTCCAAGTAATTTTTTCCTCCTAGGGAAGTTCTACAGAACTGGCATAATGCTAAAAGCTCTTTAGTTTCCCTTCCATTGTCAAATACCCTGACAAGCAAGGCATAGAATGTGTGCAAGCAGTCCCAACGTGTATCTAAGCAGTAGAAGGCACTGCTTCAACTTTGCCATTCGTTCCCACACATACATCTTCTTTCTTGTTTTCCCTTGAGCATCAGCAGCTATACTTTTACCCCATCTTCATAAACTTCTTGAAATAACCTTATAACTTCATGGTTATCTCAAAACCTGATTTCCAGCACAAGGATGCTGCTGTGCACAAAATGAGCTACCAGCAGCTCCGTCATGCAGGTGCAGCTGGCTGCCAATGTTTTGTTAATTGATAGAATACAGCTGTGGAAAGATGACTCCTACAGCACTTACAAAGATGATATTTACCATACTCTGTAATCTTACACTATGAGTATATTCAGCACTGGAGACCAAATCCATCCAAAGACACTGGTTGGGCCACACCGACACACGAAACCCAGCCCCGACGGACCCTTGCAAAAGGAACTTTAGAACTGGTAATTCTAAAGACAGAACTACCAGTTCAGACATTCCTACCAGTCCCCATATGGTGAATGGAATTAATTCTTCATTTTGTTTTACAGCCACAGACATTTTTTTTTTAACAATAGAGAACACAGCCTTTGCAACAGACCTGTTTGCTTTTCAAGAAAAACAACAAGCAAGTTTTGCAAGCTGAACCACTTCTGTGGTCTCCAGCTGTGCACTGTTTTGGTTTTGTCTGGTTCCCTCAGACATAGCTTGCACACCTTTCACACAGCTCACTGGTGCCCTTCTTGTTTTAGAGAAAAATGTTCTAGCAATCCAACAGCAACCAACCTCCTTATTGGTTTGTGAACCAATCAGTTCCAGTCCTTTTTATAAACATTTCATGAATCTACTCTAAATAGCATCTTCATCTACTTACAGTTATTCTTGATTGCATCAATCTCTTTGTGTACCATAAAGTCAGAATCTATGAGTCTGGTCCCAGATGGAAAAGCCTTGAAAACTGTCAATAACTGATTGAAACCTAAGTTATCAAAGCAAATAAAGGTTACTGGTTAAACTCTAATTATGCTTAAATGCAGTAATTATTGTAATGCACAGATATCTGTACTCCACATAGAACTGCAAAACACAGAAGGTCAGGAGATGAGACAAGTTGTAAACTTCTATTAAGAAAGCATTTGCTTTCCAGCAAAGGAAAAAACAATGCCAGGTAAACAGAACACACTGGGCTTCTGGAAAGACTATTAAAAGGAATAAAGAAGTTCCAGGAGGAGATGTGCATATTGATTTTGTTATTTTCTCCTCCAGGGGAGATGGTAGATATCTTGAACTCATCTATCAGTAAAGGAGTAACAGCCTAGAAATTTCTTTTATCACATCTGTGCACCAGTTGCTCTGCATAGGAGCCATAACAAGTGAATCGTGGGGGACAGTAAGAGCAGCACACAGGAGTAAAACCCTTGGGACAGCACACTTTGGTACTTATCAGCCAATACCTGGAAACGCAAGGCAGCAGGGTTAGCAGTCCCACAACAATAATAATCAAGGTGCCTGTTCCCTGGAAGTTTGCCAGAGAAGCTAAGCTAATCTGGCAGTGGCTGAACATTATTCAGACCTAAAAGGTGTAAGATCGTGGGATTCAAACTTGGGTTTAACTTAGAAACTCGATGACCATCCAAAAGCTATCACAGCCAGGGATCACAATAAAATTAAAGGTAAACAACCCCAAAGTACATGTCTGTCTTTAGCTGCAGCACTGGGTCTCCTTGAAGGAGCAGAAAGACTTTCTACCTCAATAATCCGCTTTCCTTCTGTCTCCATTTCAGACGACAACTGTCAGTCAGGGAAGCTACTTAGTCATATAGTGCCTTTAAATGTTTGTCCTAGATAATTTCTTTTCTAGCATGAACTCAGACAGAAAAGATACTATCTTCAGTTATTTAACACCACTGGCTCAAGAGACAGGCATTATTTAATGCTCATGGCTAGAGACAGAGGCATGCTGAGTCTAAAGTCCCTCTCAACATTCTTCCATACACAGTCACCACAACCATAATTTATAAACAAACGGGACCAGTCAATTACTTTGTGAGTGGCCAGGAGAGAAAGATGTGGAGGAGTCTATGTCCTTGGAAGCAATAATTTTAGAACAGATGACCGTTTTGACAGCTCAAAGATGACAAAATTTATCAGATTCTCTGCTGGATTTTCCCTGTCTGCCTGCATTTGACATTACAGTTTTCATGATCACTTTCTATGGACAGGGAAAAATCAGAACTATTTGATTCATGTGACACAGCAAAAGAGCTGCAACATGTAGTAACTGTAAGCACCAGCCTTACAGTTGCACATCTCTGACTGGTACAATGAGAAAAGCACATTTTAGATCATTTGAAGAGATGCAAACCCCCCCCCCCCATTACCCTATACAAAAAAAATAGAAGTCAAAAAACCCAGTAGCATGTTGGAGTAAATTTTTAAATTACAAGGAAATTTTATCAAATAAAACCTGCACAAAATTGACTTCAATACTTAAAGGCTAGCACGAATAACAGCTATACATTGAAAAATTTGCAACTCTTTCACCCTGCAGAACAGCTACTAAAGCATATTTTATTCGTTTTGGACAACCACCATGCTGTACCTGTCCAACGCAGGAAGTGCAGGAGGTCACTACCGCAAGCACAAAAGGCAGTAAGCAGCGTCCTGGCTGCGTGCACTACCCTGAAACAGCACTCTCAGCACAGTCTCTTAGGTTCCAAGTTTTCTTACAGATCATAAGCCCAGATCAACATCAAATCAGTGCATAATAACTTGCAGCTTTCATTGGTACTGCATATAATTCTAGATATTTTGGTGAAGTGTTAAAATACAAGCTTTTTAATACTGCAATCTCCTAAACCTCTGAAACAAAGTCAATAAAACGGACGGCCCAATTTCACTAGTTTACCTATTTCAAAATGAAAAACACCAGAACTCACATCTTCAAGTCCTCAGGGACCCTGCCAAATACATGCTAAACTCCCATTCTCTTCCTTTGAAAAGGTACAATATTTTTAGTTCACATCATTTTGCATTAAGAACTTCTTTAATCTTTGCAACACACAGCACAGGAAACAGCCTTCAAAAGGAAAGCTGCAAAATTAGTCCATAATTTTGTCTTCAAAAATAATATTCTTTTTAAGCAAAGAGATATTGCTAATTCCTCATACTGTCTTCTTTATTAGGTCATAAAATATAAATAACACATTATGCACCCCCATTAAAACTCTCCATTCTATCCCTGATCCCTGCACGTCTTAAAAAAACCACTAGGTTTTCTGCCTCGGACTTAGGAAATGAGAGTACAGGGCAGAGTCAGCAAGAAGAACTCGTACATGGCAGGAGTTTCAAATAGGCAGAAATATGGATATATCTACGTAAAAATTTCAAAAATCTATACTTCAGTCTGTATTTAAGTTTTACCTCAAAAACAATTAACAGCTGATCAGCAAGGAAGAAAACTCCTGGCTGACATAAATTCAGGGACTGCATTCCAAAGAAGGTTTCAGAGATCTGCAAAGGCAACCTTAATATAAAGGGAGAAAACAGTAGAAAAATTTATCTTACAAAAGAATCTTCTCTTTGGGTTTGGGTTTTTCTTTTTTCCTCCCTGAAGTAAGATGGGCAAGACCTATATACCGAGTATCACTAAGTACTAGGCTATCTACAGAAGGTATCTAATGGCAATACAAAGTTATTCATGCCTTTCTATATGAAGTTAAAGATGTTTATCAGCTGGCTGCATGCAGTCAAGCTAACTGATTATACCCCCGGAAAATTTCACTTTCTAGCTGCTCAATCCCCTCACTTTGTCTCCTGACTGTCTTATTTCCCTCCAGCAAGGTCAAAGATAGGGCTGATCAAATAATGTTTGTAGTTCTCACTTATACTTTGGTAGGTTGCAAGTACCATAGCAATCTATGTGAGCGGATGATCATCCTTAACTAGTTCAAATGTTTCTTCCTACAATTTATTAGCCATTATGCCTTCCAAAAACAATTAGGATCAAAAAAATGACAGGCCTGCAATATTCAGCAAGTTAGTAAGTCATGCCATTTCCTAGGACACCCTTTACTGAGCACTGAAAACAACTTTGAATCTTTTTTTATTTGCATAGAAGAAAGGTAACAAACATTAAATAATTATCCATTTTCACATGGTTATTTCAGTTGTATTTTATGCTGAATCACACACACCATATTGTAATAACTTTATCCTCTGTAAGTTTTCAGTTCAGTCACCCTTACCTCCCTATGCCCTGAAAAATAACATAGCAGCTCCAGTTGATATGGCAATCCCTAACCAGCACCAAACTTCTTCCAAGGGAGGCATGACCTTGCAGTGGCATAACTGTGCACCCCATAAACCAACCAGCACCCTCATCCTCTATCACTGCTGTTTGCAAGTCCTTTTTAAAAAAAGTCTTAAACCAAAGAAGACCTTAAAAGCAAAGTATTTCCTGGGAAAAAAAGGCTGTGAGAGGTGAGCTATTCTATTTGGAGACAAATAACGAAAAATTAAATGCTGGCTTGGCTTGAAAGTATTCCTTTCAGCTGAAAAAAATAGCAACCATGCAGAACAGCTCCATCTTCCCTTCAGCTGACGGATTCCCCAGTCAAGCAAATTCCTAAGTGATTCATGAAGTTTCCAGCATTCATTTGCAGATCACATTCAGACATGATCTTTCTGGAGGGGGGGAGGAAATCTTGCCTTTTGTTTCCTCTAAAAGGGATAATACTAAAAAGCACTTACGCCAACAAGTGTCACCTGCCACACCCAGTGAACGATGTACCTCCAGCTACTGACACTGACCCAGCTGCAAACCTGCCCCGTGAGAAGGAAGTCATTCATCTGTTGTGGGAGTTGCCCCATGCGGTTTTAGTGCACCGCGCCAGGCAGAGATTGAGCAAGAATCTACTGCTTTGCTCAGCACAGCCACCTCACCGTGACACCAAGGGGTCCAAGTGCAGCTGCCCTCGGGCTGCGCCTGAGCAGCCGCTGGCCCGACACAGGTACAGGCTCCTGGGACACGGAACCTTCCTTCCCCACAGCAGCATCAGTGCTGATGGAGCCACACAGTCAGCTCGAGGAACCGACCTCGATGAAAACCTAACCAAGCTGTTCCCTGATCTACCCGGCTGCAGAAACGCCAGTGCCAGCCAACACAGAGGACAAAAGTGTTCCCCCACAGGCAATCCCTCTGCAGAGGACCACAGATGGGTCAGCTTAGGATGATGCTGTAACCGCAGCCTTAGGACAATTCCCATATGAAGAACTTCAAACATAGTCCTTGTTCTAGAAGATTCCTGGCAAATCCAAATTAATCTGTGATCTTTACTCAAATTTCCAACTATACTTTCAAACAACACTGTAAATTCCTCCTTCTCCCATGTCTGCTCAGTCACAGCCATGCTGCAGCACTGGCTATAACTTTCTCTTGGGCCATCAAGAAACTGGGTGATGGAAGTTATCTTCCATAACACTTAAAAACAAATACCAGAAGGTTAAGTCAGTGTTTCAAAATCCTGTTCAAAAGTGACTGCACCAAATAATGTTTTAAGACATCAGCTACGTGTGCAAACAACTGTGAAGACAAGTTCAGCCACTACTGTGACTCCATGGCTTCAGAGCAGGTGGACCCCAACTAAATATTAGCATTTCAGTCACTACTCACTTACAAATTTATTTACACAGCAGATTCCTTTCTCTAGTCTCCAGGAATGAAAATACACAAACCTGTAACCTGCAATTTCAAACAAAACAAAACTCCCAAGTAAATGAGCGTTGCATAGCTCGGTTCACCACGAGTTCCTACACACAAGCCAGCAGTAAAACCAGCCTGGGGGAGGCGGTTTGCTGGGAACGCTGATCCCATAGAGAAAGTAACAAAGGTAGGACACAGTAACCAGTTTCAAAAAATATTGCACTATATTGCTCCATTCTGCAAGATACAGTATCTGGGTGGCAGTAACTGGAACTTTAGCCTCTAGAAGATTTATTTCCTCTCTCTTCCAAGATCTATAAACACGCAAAAGATAGAGGCAAGCTTAAAGTACAAAAATGCTGTAGCATCAGTTTCAGCGGTCATTTCTACTATAACAGAAAAATTACTGTATTAAAACTGCAGCTTGTACTCTCCAAGATACAGGATTTTATCTTAGGTTTGCAGTCCCCAATGCCTTTGAATTTCTTAACCGTTTTAGTTTGCATCATGTCCTAGAACTAAACATTTTCATCAGTCTTAACACCTACATATACATATATATACACAAAAATAAAAGAAATACCACATTGCTGAGAAAACAGTTTCTCTCTACTTCTCCCCTTCCCCTAAACTTATGATATCCAAGGAATACCTAAACTATAAGTATTAAAAATATTTTAACCCCATATTTGAGAGATTTGGGGTTCATTTGAGCTTTAAAATATTCTAGCTAAAAGATGACTGAATCAAGTCACCCACAAAATAAAATACAATGTAATATCTTTTGATATTAAAGAGATCAAGTACTTGAAACAAAATCTCTTTTGTAGGTTCTGGACAGTTCTGGAATTCACCATCATTTTTCTCTTGGTAATAATAGGAAGGAGGAACTCCTCGTGCTCTCTTTAATAGCACTAATTCTGCTTTGGTTGTCCTTTCACCATATAACTTTTATGAAAATAACAGAAGTGCTTTTCCTCCAGAAATATCACAGAAACTAACTCACCTGTGAAGACCCAGCAGAGGCTTTGATTTTAGTATTCCATATTTAGGGGGAGACCGCGTGTGCTGGGCTAGAGTTAATTTCCTTCACAGTGGCTGCTATGGGGCTGTGCTTTGTATTTGTGCTGCACACAGGGTTGATAACACAGAGATGTTTTTGTTATTGCTGAGCAGGGCTTACACAGAGCCAAGACCTTTTCCACTTTCCGCGCTGCCACACTGGTGACAAAGTTGGGGTTGCCTGGGAGGGTGGGAGGAGACAGAGCCCAGACCGGTGACTGCAGCTGACCAAAGGGACATTCCAGACCATGTGACATCATGCTCAGGATATAAAGTGAAGGGGAAGATGTTTGTAGTGATGGTTTATCCTCCCAAGTCACGTATGATGGGGCCCTGCTCTCCTGGAGATGGCTGAACACCTGCCTGCCCATGGGAAGCACGGAATTCATTCCTTGTTTTGCTTTGCTTGTGTGTGTGGCTTTTGCTTTCCCTGTTAAACTGTCTTTATGTCAAACCATGAGTTTTCAGGCTTTTACCCTGCAGATTCTCTCCCTGATCCCACTGGTGAGGGAGGGAGAGAGTGGGTGCCTGGGGCTTGGGGGCTGCCTGGAATTAAACCATGGCACCATGAGCTCTCCTGCTTCTCCACCTTCCATGGGAAGGAGATTACTGGGTTGCCCTCATTTAACTGTAAACTGACAGCAAGAAAGCATGGAAAAGTAAGGGAGTTAATATTTGATGACAGTATTTAATATTAATAATTAAAACGCAACTAAAATACAGGGAAGGGTGGGAAGGAAATAATTATATGATGTACATTCCCAACTTAAATATACTGCTCCTGAAAGTTCACAAATATCTGGTTGCCTGCATTTCTAATTAAAAAGAGCATCACTGTTAAGAACATATTTGTTAAACAAATAAATCTAGGAAATGGTGACTTGGTACTGTTATGTAAAGAAAGAACAATAAATAATTTTAACTGTGTCTCAATAATAATGATTCAATTTCTATGTTCAACTGCAGTCTCAGTTACACAGAAATTATTATTTCATCTGGGGAAAGGAATAATCAGGACGAGATGCAAAATAGATACAGGGAAAAACAGCAGCAATGCTCATGGAACATGACTACTAAGAATGTTTCTGCTTCATGCGACAGCAGTAACAAGTCATTCCTTGACCATTTGCCTTAAATTGAACAATAGATCCTCAATTAGCAGATAAGAATAGAGTTTATATATTTTAAAGAATAATTAAGACATATCAAGCAAAGTTACAAACTTCACTTTTTTTTTAAACCAAGCTGCTACTATGTGTCTAAATTCATCCAAAGCTTAAAACAGTTTAGGAGAAACTAAGAGATGATACTTTTGAACCACAGCTTGAATCCCAGGCCAAAGGACAATCCTGAAAATGATCAAACTCTACCCAAATACCTGCTTCAATTAAGATTAGGACAGCTCAAACTGCATACGTGCACATAGGCGTGTCTCATTCCAGAGCGAGCTGTGCGTCTGCTGCTTTTGTGGCTGCACAGTTCCTTGCTATTACAACCTGTAAGCAACACGGACACCATCTGTTGTGAGTCAAAACCCACTAACACCTTTCCATGCAGACAGGCAATTTGGGAAGTGTAACACTATCTCAAGCAAACTGAAATTTCCTATACATCACTACACTACCTGTTTTCACCAATATGCAGCTTTTCACTAGTTAGTTTCTCTCTCTTCTAGTTTCCTCACTAGAAACCATGAGGAAATCCTGAAAAATAAGTTATATCTTATTAAGTAAGTTATTAATTAGGCAACAGAGCCAAACATTTAACTGGATTTCTGCATACAGTTATCTACTCTGTATTGTGCCCTACTCTCTTCAACTAAAAGTCATGGGCAAATGATTTTATAAATATTTTTTAAAGAAACTTAGTCTAAGAAGTTGGAACTGATAAATAGCCCAGCTACATAAAACCCACTAAAAGTACATGTTTTTCAGATTAAACCCCCATGCAAAGAAAAAATTCACAACAATAACTTAATAAAGATAAAGCTATCACAGTTATACACTATATACCAAATTCAAGAGTTGGTTTTGTAAGATATTCATGCTCCTCAGGTACAGACTTACTTGGGTAAAAAGGCCATAACTGCAGTGATATGATGCAATTATTACAAAACAGATACGTCTGAATTAAATGAATGGCTTTATATTAAACATAATTATGATTTTTACTAGAGGCAGTCCAGGGCTGAATGTTTCTGTGATGAAAACTGAAGGTGCACATTAGTGCAAGCCAAGTCCCTTGACACAGAAATGGAGCTTGCCTCAGGATGTGAATGGTTGGCAACAGCCTCTTTTTCATCCGTAGTAAAATTGCATCCGGTTGCTCAGCCTGGAAAAGCTGCTCAACATCTAGCTGAGGGATTATCACCTACATTTTAATCAGACCTACATGCTTTGAAGGATTCTCAGCTTCTAAAAGACCCTCTGGGCAAGATTTAACAGGGAAACCAGCCCAAAGCAGAGAAACAGAGCTTAGAAGGGGACCAAAAGATCTGACTTTAAAAAGGCTGAAACGAAGAATATCCCTCAGAAGTCCAGCTTGCAAAGCTCTGCAGTGGTGGCAACAAACAGGCTGTTCCTTGGTCACGCTTACGTTCTCTGCTTTCCTGTCATCCCATCACGGTGGTAAAGCAGAGCACCTGCGGCCTGGCCAGAGCTTGGAGTGAGCTCCTCTCAGCAGTCTGGGTCCCGCTGAGCCTCTGATGTGTTTGCAGTAGGCAAAAATGGAGTAGTAAGATCTCACAGCCCATGGAGCAGTGCTTCACACAGTAAGCACAGTCAGAGGAAGATGCCCTCCAGGTAAAACTAGTGGATGGACTAAACTCCATCCCGATCAGCACTGAAACAATTCTCAATGTTACTAATGATGTAGAGCCAGATATTGAAGAATATACCCAGAGTGATTATATAATAGTACAATTAATTCAGCACAAAAATAAATTTGAATAATACCATCATGAACAATCTCCTCCTCCTCACTGCATCATTCCATTACAATGTCATTGCACCACTGCAGACATGCAGTTATTTTGATCTTACCTACATTTGCATACATTAAAAGATGAGAATCTCTTAAGATACAAATCTTTCAGAATGAGTGCTTTCTTTTGTATGGAATAATCAGGAATACTATCTAACTTAGGAAATAAAAGTGTTTCTTTAGAAAGCGTTTTCTAAAGAAATGCAGTTCCAGGATATACTTCTCAAGTCTGCTTCAAGACTGCAGACCTTGCGGAAAGAGCCACCAGAGTCAACTGGAATAGGACATCACAAAAAGAAGGAAAGTTTGGGGACAGAAAGGAAAGAACCAAACATAGCAACACACTTTAAAGGTGAGGGACAGACATATCTATAACAAACAGCAACTGAGTATGGCCTGAGAAGAGCCATTGGAGTTGTTGGGAACACAAAGGAGAGAACACATGAGAAGGATTGTGGAAAGAGCCCTCCGTGGGAGCTGCTGGTAGGCCTAGAAGGGAATAAAGAGAGGTAAAAAGGCAGCACGCTGAAGCCTCGGGGTCCGGGTCAGAAGGAGTCAGTTTTTAAGACTCATGCACAGCTTCTTCCAGCTCCCTAAACAAGCCCAGCTAAGGTGGCTGGCTCTGGGGACCAACAGCTCTTCTGCAGCTGGTAGAGGGGCACACTTTCTGCAACTGATGTGTAACAGCCTTAAAACCCTTATCCCAAACAGAACATCATTGGCTTCAGGACTTTTTTCCCCTCCTGTTATTGAATTTTCAGATGTTAGCCTAAACAATTTTATCCATCTTACTTCAAGGCAGAAAAACAACTTGTGCAGAAGTTTAAACAAAAAAGCTTAAGAAACTTAAATTCTCCTCTAAGTAAGTAAGTAGCTCTTGCATTCTTCTGAGAACACCTTTAAATTTTCAGACTGCAAGCACACACATGTGCCCACAAAAAGTATTTTATAAAAGCATTCCACTCATTTTATCCAGTGTAGGTGGTTGTGGTTACCCACCCCCTCCTCAAATCACTGTGGCATATGAGCACCTTACAAGGGAGACAAAAATAATTCATAAATTACTCAAAAAACTGATTTCTTGATTTCCTTAAGGCAGTTTGGCAATTAGGAATAGGTTAGTTGGAAGATACAACCAGAGAAACTTGGCACTGTGCAGTTTCTCAAACTCACCTGTCTCCTTCCTTTCCCAGCATTCTTAAAATAAGAATTTTTAAATACATTTGTTAAATAAAACTTTTTTAAAAGAAAATGTTAAAATAAATAAACCAAAGGAAGTCTTGCATTTTGTTTGAAATGCCACTAAGTTAGCACTTTCTTTGATTGGTCACAGTAAATAGGGCCAAAGTTTTAACTTCTACCCAACATTTCTCTTTTGTTTCAAAACACTATTTCCCCACCTCCCAACAGACCCACACAATTTTTTATTTATCTGGTTATTGTTTTTCTTCCTCAAATCCACTTTGCCATATTTAATTAGTCTATGGATGCATCATCTGATTTCTCCTGCTCTACTAAAATAAGAGGATTCAACCTTTATTTTGCTGTAGCAAGAGAGTCTAACATTCATTTAAGGATCACTATATAGGGAGATGCATAGACAACTCCCTTGCCATTAGCACAAGTGTCAAGACAAGTCACATCAGACTCTTTCTGCAGGTGGATGGAAGAGTGTGAAGTCTAAAAGGGTGGCAGGTGAAGGAGGGGAACTTTTGTCACCTTGTTCTTCCGTGCTGCTGCTTTTGATAAGTGTGAGAATGAACGACTGTTCCTATGATTACCTTTCAAGCACAAAAAATTTACCAAGGGTCAGAAACCAGTCAGGTACAGCATTGTCTGTTTTAAAGACATGAAGTCCTTTAAACTTTGCATTCAGTGCTTTCTCTTGATGTGGAAATGAAAGGCTTAGGGCAACTTTTTTGTGTGTGTGTTGCAGTGATATTTCAACTTAATTGGATTTAATTCTTGAAAGAAACTGTTAACAAAAAGTTACTCCTTGTAAAGCCTGGACTATCTCAACAAAGAAAAAGACAAACTGACTTGAACCGAACATCAAATTGAACTCAGAAATCGCATGCTGGACACACAGGATTAGTCCAACCACATTAAAAACACCAAACAGAAAGAGCTCCCTGAGTTACCAGACCTACTACAACATGCAATATCAAAACCTAATACTTGCCACAACATATTATTTAGCTCAAGGCTAAAAGTAGCTAGATATCTTTGTCTCTATATCCCCAGAGGAACATTGTTACAGAAGCTGACTGGTTTAACGGGCAAGAACTTTCTGTAATTTTCAAAGTAAATGCCTTAATGTCTAAATTATCCACATTATTATGCCATCACTGACCTTTATCTTGCATGTATGTTCTCTTTTTTTCCCTTAATGGAAGTGTTAAAGGAAGCAGAGTTTTGGGGTTGTTTTTATTTCTTAATTAAGCCCCTGCAGGAAATGCTTTCCAGTCCTCATAATCCTTCCCTGAACCCATCTCTCAGGAAAACATATTAGACCAAACCCATATAAATCCTCAAGATATACAAGTCTGAATTGAAACTACAGTACTCAAAACCAGTCTTACTTGGTTTTGGTCCCATGATTTAGTTTCAAATTTTAAAAACTGTTATAGCTTTAAACCACATTATCTTGGCTCTACCTACCATTATCAGCAGCACTTGTTCTCCCGTTGATATTAACAAAGATGGTTTCTCTTGTGATGTGCCCAGTAATTTTCATCTTTACTGCATTACAATTACCAGTTTCCAGATTCAGCACCACAGAAACCTACCAACCCCCCAGAAGTCTTAGCACCTTTCACTGAACTGACATCAGTCCGTGTGGTTTCTGTTTCACTAGCATTTCCTCTAAGTTATTATAGGAACACTCTAATAATATAATATCATGTACTATAGTGCTACTTAACTTCTATTTCTAGGTTTCTGTTGTGTCCTTCAATACTCATGTTCTGCTATGACTGCTATGCTATTACCTTATGGCTGTGTGTCTACCCAGTCTAACATTTTGCAATTCAAATTATTCCATTTTATACCCCAAGCTCTTGGTATTTGCACAGAAGTGTTTCAGCTTTGCTCGCACTTCAGTAATACAACCTTAACTGCACTGAAAACTGGCATAGTCATAGCCGGTAGTTACATACCTGACTACTATTCTCAGAGATATTTATTGCACTTAACTTTTATTCTAATAATTGTCTATTTTTCTGTACAGTTACATCACTTTATCTGCTATGCTATCCTTGGTTTTCTACCTCTTTTCATGCATACTTTAAAGGAAAAAAATAGGCATTATGCAAATTTATCATATTTCTCAATTTCAAGTTCTTCTTCAGCAACAGCATAAATTCTCAATGCCACCAAGCCATTTCTCTGGAGATTGCAGTTTGATCTCATCTTTTCAAAGACTCCTCTTCCAGTAGCTGCATTTTAAATGGTCAAAATTTTCAAATCCTCTCTGTAGGAAAAGGTCTCGAGTGATACATCTCTGTAATCCCGCTACATCTTTGTTCCAAGGCCTGGGAGAGCTCCATTCAATGCCAAGTAAGCCTGGGCACAGCCATGTCGCTTCTTCAACCCCACTGAACTCTCCCCAAAAAACCCCTCAAAATCTCTGCTGTCTACAGAGTCACAAACATACACCTGCAATTACCCTCCATTAGCCAGATTTCTCTTCAGCCTTGTTTTTTAGAGTCTCAAGCTTCCACTGGGGTAATGAATAGCTAGGTTATATTGATTTACCAGGGGATTTACCATCTCATCTAGCACATCTGTAAACTCCAAATTTTGCATATGCCTATCTCTACATTCTATCACTATGTGAAAATCTTGTGTGACCTCCAGCCTGTAAGCTTTTGGTCTCTCCATGATAAAGCAATAAAATAAACAAAATAAGTTAGCAGGCTTGGGAAAGAACTTCACTGCAACTTAACACTTCTTTCCCCTTCCCCCACTCCCAAAGTAAAATAGGGTATGACCTTCACCACCATGGGTTACATGGAACTGCTAGTGACTCATTTTCTAACCATGAGTAAGGCGGGGGGGTGGGGGAATCTTCAGAAAAATACAGGGGTAATTTCTGAATATCCTCTCTTTTTAAAAAAGTCAGTAGTCATACTCCTCTAGATATCTAAAATCCAAGCATCCAACTAGAAACTTAAGGCAGTAAACATTCAATGCCACAGAAGATGGGACACTTGTTCTCTCCTCATAGCAAAGCAATGCAGTCTTAGCTGACAGAACTTCAGGGTACTACCATAGTAAGAAAGCTCTAAATCTCAAACAGTGGCTTGTCACTTTTCTTAAGCAACAGTAAAGAAAATCATGACAAGGTGTGAAAGCAGAAGCCACAAATCAGTGTTTCCATCCTCTTCAATTGTAAAATTAAGTCAGAAGTAATTTAGAATAAGAAACAATACATAGCACTATCCCTGTCACTAGACGATACTGATAGAAAAACAAGCTCTGCTTTCTAAAAGAGAATGTGAAATGGAAAAAACCACATAGAGAATAGAAGCAACAAAGACAAAAAGCTGCAGTTTTTCATGGCATAGAACAGAAAAGGTTAATATAGCAACTCTGTTCTGGATCCTTAAGACAGGTTTCTAAATAGGCCAGGTAATACTTAAAATTCCTTTGTTATTAAACTATTTACAGGAGGCTAGACTTAAAGTTCAGAAAGTTATGATGGAACACTAACTATATGGCATAATTATGGAATTTACATAATTATAAACTTCCCTTCTATGATAAGAACAACCAATCTTTTTAGCATGTATTTTCTGAAGTTGTTTGGTCTTCATGTTTTCACTTTTTAGCACAAATGTTGTTCACACATGCTTGAAGCAAATACAAATATTTTTACTCATTTTATATGTGCTCTCAATCTCAGTAACATAGCCTGTAATAATATTAAAAGTGACTTTTAAAGAAAAACAGCATCTTTCTCTTTTCCAGTGAGCTCCTAATTCTATTCATCATGGAAAAGAGATGGAGGAGTAGCTGGCATACTTTGCTTCTTTCTACTACTATATGACGTTAAGAAATGGGGGAAGGGCAAGTAAAGCAGCAGTTGCACACAACCATAAAAGTACAAGTTTGTTTTTATCAGTACTTGGCTTTCTGTATAGAGAAGATGCAACCTAGCATCTTGGAACCCCAGCAAAACATTACATGAATTCAAAACCAAATGTATTTTTGTACCGAATCCAAAGTTTACGGACACAATTACTTTAGCATTACACCAGATTAAGCCCCATTTTTGCATCAGAAAGCTTAATATACACAGATACCTTTCTTAAAAAGCTTTGAGCTGGGCTGTTGGAAATACTGAGCCTGTTCTCTCAGTTCAGACCATATCACAGAAGCCTGAGACCCTAAGCCCAAAATTACAAGTGCACCATGGCCGTGGTGGGCTTTGATCTGGGCTTCCAGAGCTGCTACATCACCATGGCACAGGCCAGCGGCATCGAGACCATCACCAACGAGTTCAGCAACCAGTGCACACCATCGGTGGTTTCATTTGGATCCAAAAACAGAGCTATTGGTGTCGTGGGTAAAAACCAGCAAATTACTCATACCCACAACATTGTATCTAACTTCAGGAGATTCCATGGCCACCCATGCAACGATCCGTTTCTTCATTTTTAATCATTTGCATCGCTAAAGATGAAAAGAAGCCCATGCTTTGAAATGTACTGCTCCTCCAAAAGTTTGTAACCAAAACACTCGTAGGCATTTGTAGATGCCAAGGTAGATTTCTTCTGTCTGGACATCTACTTGGATATGTCAGAAAAAGGCAGTGTTTGTCCCCTTCACAAGGACTTTCCAGAAGAAATCCTTCTGTGCCAAGGTTTTTGACTGTTGCAGTCCAAAGTACTTATCAGGTAATGAGATGGTGAAATGTGTTAGTAGCATGCAGAAATGCTTACATTTCATCTCCTGCTAAACAATATATTTTTCATGTGGGGTACATAAAGTGAAGGAAATGTTAATTCCGTTTGTGTTATTGTGAAGCTTTTTAATGAGCTTTGAAACAAAGATCATTTTACTTGCACAAAAAAAAATTTTTAGGTTGGATTTGATGATCTCAAAGGCCTTTGCCAACCTAGTTCATTCTGTGATCTTTCCAAGTACTAAAAATGCCAATGTTGGTTATCTCCATCTATATCATAGCATCTAAGACCTATCCATCTATTCACAGAACATAACTTCACCAATTCTACAGAAAAAAACCCAGAAAGGGCAGTCATTCTCATATTTATAATGCAACTGTCACCATTTCTCTCCTGAGC
>VYZQ01011784.1:68107-80035 GCA_013400655.1 Mystacornis crossleyi | reverse complement strand
TTCCAAGTACTAAAAATGCCAATGTTGGTTATCTCCATCTATATCATAGCATCTAAGACCTATCCATCTATTCACAGAACATAACTTCACCAATTCTACAGAAAAAAACCCAGAAAGGGCAGTCATTCTCATATTTATAATGCAACTGTCACCATTTCTCTCATGAGCAGTACAGAAATGCAATAACTGCTACAAACACAAGAGGGAACACAGCTTCTACCACATCTGCTGAAAGCGCACAACGCTCCTTCTCCCTAGGCGTTCTGTGGTCATCGACTGACTCCTTCAAGGAAATCTGGGCCTCCTGCAAGAGTTGACCAATCCCCATTTCTTGTCTACTCAACCTCCCTTTTCTAGCAGCTATTTAATTTCAGGCACAGTGTAAGCCACTTCACCCTGACAAAGTCTGAGTAACTTGCCTGTAACACATACTCAGACGTGTCTAGTGAAACGAGAAAAGCAGGTTTGATGCACACTAGACTTTTTTTAAAGCTCAAGTAATAATCCTACTAGTAATTTACAATTGGTTTTCAAATTATTTTTTAGCAAATGACAGAGCTCAGTTAGACTTACCACATCTACTTGAAAACACACACACACATGACTCCTTACTATCAGCCTTGCTTCTTGTCATTTTTAATTCAGCTTGATATCCCACAAACTGGCTATATTTAAAAATACATAGGCCAGCAAACTTCTGGTCTGCCTTTGACTATCTTTTCTTTATTATTTATTCCTTTACTTAGTATCCAAGTACATTTTTTTAAACCAGCTCCAACTTTTGAGATTACTTTGAAGATAAACCTGTATTTCATAAGAACGATAAAACGATGGAAGTTCCACCTAGACATTATGCAGGTACAAGAAAGCTAAATGCCAGCCTGTAAAGAAGCTGTGTGCATGAATTGATGGGATTAAAGGGAAAACTGCTTACTGAAAACCTGAAGTACAATTGATCATATAAAAGATAAGTGGGATATACAAACACATGTGATACCTAAACTAATCCATCTGGGATAAAGAGACCAACTCACTGATAGGACTTTTGGGTAGCATTAGGTAAATGACTGAGAAAATCATTCTGGGTTTAGCCTGGGATTAGACAGCAGGTAACCCTCAGTATGCCTGATGGCATCTGTATTTTTTCAGACACAATAGGAACCAACTTGTAACAATGCACAACTTGCTTAGTAGGACTTTCATAAATTTTAAAAAACGCTGAACAGCCTATTCAACTGCAAAAGGCCCTTGGGCCAAATAGAGAAAATACGGAGTCTAGATGTGCATCCTTAAATGGAAACTAATAACAAAATCTGGTAAAACCTTTAAATTTACTAATCACATAAGCAGGTTTTTTTATATATTACAGCAATTTCTACAGCAGCCGCTAGAGGATAAGAGAACAGTATACCCTCAGAGGAGAGGAAGTACTGAGGCATCAAGTTCTGCTCCTGAAGAGAAGAAAAAGAAAAGCTAGTCCCAAAATAATAGATAAGAAAATATTAATTCAGTGCTCTCATAGAGACACCAAACCAAAGAGCTGCTAGGAAAGATAAAAGAATGGAAACAATGCAGATTATATTTACTAATATATAAATCCATACTTTCTAACTTATGAAACTCATCAAGAAGATACAGATAGCTCATGATTTCCTTCACAGCAAACCTCTGTAGACGCAGGTAGGACTAAAATACACATATTGTGGGGTTTATTTTTGCTGGGCTCCATGTTTTATGCAAAGAAAGAAGAAAAAGAAGAAGGCTAGGGGAAACTCTAAGCTACCAAGCACCGCGTTACCAGAAGTAACTAAGAAGTAAATCTGATATAATGCCGCAATAGAAATCTACAGTTATTTCCCAAGGTTTTGTTTCCATGAAGAATATTAACACTATTAACAGTCTCTTTAGAGCTAGCTTTAACTAAAAGAGCAGATTTTTCATGTCATAGGGGACCATGTATATTTGCCATAATTTTCTCTGGGCTACCACGTGCAACTTAAAGCCTATATTTCAGTGATTGCTCCATAAGGCCAAACAACTTTCAGATACCTTTGTGAGCCAGGACCAGGCCAAGCACAGAAACAAAAAGAATACACACATATATAACACGTAATTGTCAAGAACTATTTCTAAAGGAAAAACAATTGCAACCAAATACCTTACCTGAGCTTAGTGTATTCAAGGCACTATCTTTAAGTGACTCATGTTGATTGCTTCTGATTTTGCCCTCTTCCCTGAAATTTTCAATTTTCTACAAATCTTACTCTCTTCCTCTCAAACAGACAGCACTGAATTTAGCAGTAATAGTCTGAAACTGCCGTACTTCTAGCTGCTGCTACTCCTCCCTTCTCGGGGGAGGCACCAACCCCATGGCAAGGGGACAAAAATAAAGATATGCTAATCCTCAGCACCCGCTGTTCAGCACAAATGAGCACCGGTATCAACACAAACTAGAACACCTGGCTGGGACCAGTTACAGCCAGAACATCGTGTGTTTCTGCTGCCCAGCGCCAACGCCACAACAAACCAGTCAGGGAGAGTAACTTCCCCTGCAACTTCAGCAGCACACAGCGAAACCCATCACCTGCCTTCTCCTCCTGCTGTACTAAGCCAGGGGACAGGGATCTCAGGATGCTCAGTGATATAACTTGGATTTAATGTCTGTATGTCCCTTTTAAACACAGATGAATCATAATCCCTGAAGGTTCTGGTTTTCCATACTTGCAAGACTGTTCCCGATGGGATTAATTCTTGTAATAGCATAGCTGATCACCACCATTAAACAAATACAAAAATCACATAATCAAGCAGATGAATGTATGCAAATAAACAATTTCCTACAATCTGAAGGGACTTGGTGCTATGTCTAGAGAATGGCACCATTTTATTTCTTAACATAAAATTTAAGCAAAGCATTCAAAAGCAAACTCCTCCAGCCTCCTGGAGTACGTATTACCCAAGTGCAGCTGCTTCAGTTTCTGTGTTCTTTCCTGCTGCCAATCTTCTCCAACCATGTTCACTTTATGAGAGCACCTAATCTGCCCCACTGTGTGTGATTACAGACTAGACATTGCTAACTATAGACTGGTGTCATCCTGTTGGCAACAAAATAAATCATTCCTCAGAGAGCTCTTTACAAGCTGTAAAGAACTCTGTATTCCTAAAAACCTTGGTAAATAAAACAGGCCTGGAAATCACAGATAGATAGATGGATGTTAGTGCTGGGGTCCTGCAAATGCTATTCCTTTCAATAACTGCTCACTCCATCAATGACTGCATAGCTTCACTTTTGCTTCTCTTACACCCTAGTTCTCCACCACAAACATTCTGGTTAACTAGAAAAAGAAAGAAAAAACCCAAATCCTATCTGAGTCTTCTCATTTAATCAGCCAATGCATGGTATATGTGCAGAGTAAACATTTCAGACATATCAGAAAGGGCAATGATTTACTTGATGAACTGTGAAACAGGGACCTCTGCTTAGTCACAAGACTTTCATCTCAAAGGGACAAAATTCTGGTCCTACATGTTGAGCCTTGGAAGACTCAGATTCTTGGACACAGATTACAGGCCTGATGGCTTGATTTATTCATTTTGCTAAGGAGTGGTGTGGTGGTTTTAAAGTTGCAAAGACATTAGTGTGTCTGAATGCTCATGCCTCCCAGAAGGAAAGTAATTTTCCATCTCCAGGATAAAATGGTACTCTAAGTGGNTTTCTCAACCCCCAACATATGTCCTCCCACTTTGATGAAGAAAGCCATTTCTGTGCAGGTTGTCCTGACCAGAAGGATATGAAGCATGGAGTAGCTAACTAACAAACACTTCTGTTAAAGAGACCGGCAGCACCAGTAATTCATTTTTCTGCTCCTTACGCTCCACTGCTGCTACCAACAAAAATCAACCTGAGCAGAATGGATTGAGGAGCAGAAAGCAACAACTGACCAACTTCATGAAATTTTCTTCATTAAAAAAATCTCGTACCTAAGTATTGATAGAGGACACAAAAAACACTGTGGGTAGTCAGCCAAATTTAATTTTAAAACTCCATCTGAAGAGAAAGTGGATGCTTAGTTCTGAGGATGCTTCCTAGTTGAATTAACATTCTGAATAGAGTATTGATGTTGAGATGAGTCACCATTTCACAGACATTTGAAAAAAATATTTAAAACTGCAATTGTGAGTTAAGTATTTTGTCCACTGCTGCAGCAAAATCTGAGGAGTGTACTGGATAATGTATTATTTATTCACAGAACTAAGGAGATCAATCACACACAACACAGGCAGTCCAAGAGTTTTCTTGGAACTCATCACTGTGCCAAGACAGAAATGGCTTCTGGGTACCCACAGCTCAAAAAAAAAAAAAAAAAAAAACGGTGAAAANAAAAAAAAAAAAGGTGAAAACCTGCTGGTTTATAGGGGCACAGCACCCTCTGACACTGCGATGAACAAGCGAGAGCTGGTGTACAACTGCAAGCAATGGAGACTTGCCTTCCACTAAGGGCATTAATTATGGCACCGTGGACAAAACCTAACTCCCAGATACACACCTAGAATTTCCTGTGCAGTTTCAGATAAATACTATTCTTCTCTTTGTCCTTAATGGTGGCTATGTAATTCTGTTAAATGGCTGCTGCATTTTACCCCAAATATATTAAGATAAGCAAGTAAAGATAGCAACAGAAAAACTGGCACATACCAGTATAGTTCAAGTATCTGGTTGCACAGTGTTTGGAACCATTTCAAAGAGAAGGGAGAAGGAGAGGAGTAGTATCAAAATTAAATATTTCACTTCTCTATTCCGGGCTAATTCTTAAAAGAATCCATAATGTGTCTAGTAGTAAATTAAACTCTCATCTCAGCAACAAAATGGTGCTACATTCACCCCAGGGAGAGAGGTGCTGGAAGCCAATCTGACCATGAGAGAAGCAATTTACCCAAAGCACCTTATGCTTGGACTAATCTGAACAGCACAGAGACTGAGGCATCAGCTCAGAACTGACATAAATTAGAGCAATCCCAATTGAGCCTGAAGAGAGAAACGTAACAGCTTAAACTTCCACTGTCCCAAAATCCAGTAGTGTACTTCTGGTCTTGCACTCCAGAGAGGATGATCAGGGGTGGGACATTTATTTAGTGAGGAGAAAAAGAGCTCTGCAGACAAAACACTCCTCAGGTTTCGCAGTAACCCTGCCCTGGCTGCAGTAGTGCCAGGCTGACTTGTCACAGAAGACAGCTGTGTCACCAGCTGCCATGTACCAGAGGCAGGAGACATTGTTCTAGGACATTTCATACATCTTAAGACACATCAGTAACATTTCTGCTGTCTATTTTCTGTACAGAAAAGCATTTAAAATTAAAAAAAAAAAAAAAAGAAAAAGGAAAAGAAAAAGAAAAAGACAAAAATGAAAAAAAGAAAAAAAGGAAAAGGATCATTTACCTCCTAATATCTGCTTTGCAGTAACCATGTTTTTCTACAACTCTTTGCCATACCTGGCCAGAGCTGAGATTGTCTCTTTTTAGGTCTCATACTGTCTGGCAGCCACTTTGCTGTTTCCCTCACATGGCAAGTGATTCTAGAAAATGCTTTGTTCATTTGTTTGTTTTCATCTGTAAATCTTCAAGTTAAGTGAAAGGCTAAGTGCAGATTCAAGAATGCAGTCTGCATCTATTCAAATATACGTCAAAATTTTGAAATGCTATCATACCAAAATACTTCCATCAAGTTCCTTATCCATAGGAAAGGAAATACAGGGAGGCCTGACTTGAGGTCAAATTTCAGTCTTCAAATGAGCACAGCTCCCACTGACAGCTGCATTCTCTGCCATTTTATTACATTTCCATGGATGTTTAGAAAAAAATATATTTGCCTAGCAATTTCCATATTAAACTAAAGGAAAAAAGCTAAATAAAAAGCGGTTAAAGAAATACAACAGTAAGTTCTGATCCCTAGATCATTAGCTAGAAAAGTATAATTTGCCTCTTTTTATGTCATCAGAGGGCTCCATCCCATAGAACCAATTCTGCCCCCTCCCTTTGCTGGATCAGCTGAGTTGTGCTTGGAGGGGTGAAGAACACCGGTCCAGCAGTGACTGCTGGCAGATGGACACAGATTCCAGCTCAGAGAGTCCGTTGTTGTTACCAAATTATGTGTTTCAGTGACAGCATTCAGGAAACTTTATTGGATGACAAGTCATCCAGTACAAGAAACACTGTTGTCCTGTACCAAGTGATTACAGAATACTCATCATTCTTCTATTTCATATGGTGGAACTCAGTGCTACCTGGGAGGCTTTGCATGCTCTTCTGCCTTTTTCTGTCAGACTGTTTAATTAAGATTATTTATTCAAGTGTTAAGATTGAAAAATTACATTCACATGGAAAAGAGTGGCTGGATTTTTTAATTAGTTTTTGACTGTGACTTGCACAAGATTTTTGATAGCCATGCAACTAATTTGTAGGCTACCCAAAATAATTTGCATTCTATTGATAAAGTACATTACTATTTTAAAATGTTTTACTTTATATTTGAATTTCATTTCTACACAGGCACAGGAATGTTACTGGAAAACAAAGGACTGGTTTTGAGATTCAATTGATGGAGTTTTGTTTGTGCTTTTCTTTTAAAAACAAGCAAAAAGAAAAAAAGACAACAGCTATCTGTCATGCCCTGAATAAGCTACACTTAAATTTTACAAAGGAAAACAAAGGCGGAAGCTAGGGGAAATACAGAACTGGCATCTTTTCCCTTGTTCTCCCAGCATTTCTGTCATTTCTCATTTTTCTGGTCTAAGATTTTCTCAAACTGCCCAAAGGTTTGTGCACTTGACTGACTTGCAGCTGCCCTCCTCTCACTACCCAGAGGAGACATACAATGAAACAGTTTAGATAAACTTTGTTACTTTTTATTTGATTTTCTCAGTCTGAAACAACACACACAACTACACTTCAAACTTTCATTTTCTTTTTCTCACTGCTGAATTAATAGAACTTGTTAACAGAAAAGCCTCAAAAACTGAAGAAGAAACCAATGAAGAGAGCAAAATGAACCAAGAGACTGTCACTTCACCTCCAGTGACCATCCTTTTAATCCTTATAAAATATTCTCATCCTAACCCCTCATCCCTACATCTTAATGCAATTATCCCTGGCTGTCATTACAGAAACTACCTAGTCTTTCTTCCCACAAAACTAATTTCCACCATTTCCAACATCAGCATTCTCTAGCAAAACCACTCTGTTCCCAAATCTTTCCCAGCATCTTACCATGTTTGAGGCAGACATTCCCTAAAATCCTCTTAAATAGTTTTATCTATCCCGCCACTTAAACAAACAAACAAACAAACAAATCCCACACCAAAAAAAGCCCACCTAATTTCAGCCAGAAATGCCATATTTTTGTGTTGTAAAGAAAGTAATTAAACATGCATTCAGTATGAAGAATAATACTGCATTTTAGATTAAGACAGAGAACTACCTCTTAAAGACACAAAGAACAAAGACAAATAAATATTTCAGTACATGGCAATACAGAGTCCTAACCAGATCATTAAGTAATTCTTAATTATTGTGTACCACAGCTAAGCTGAAGAATAGGAAACTGGGCTGCTGAGCAGTTAACAGCACACACAAAAGTGCCTCTGCACTCAGGGACAGAGGCACAGGCGAACCAGAGGAAATCCTGCCAAAAATTCTTCAAAGAAAGAATTCAAATTCAAACCATAACTCAAAGCAAGACTTTAAATAAAACCACCAATGTATTCTGGTTTTAATACTAATGCAGATTTAATGCTTGAGACCTAAACCGAGGTTAATTTCTTAATCTGATCCGAACCTTCTGTTCCAGTGAAGTCACCAACTCTGACCAGCAAGCTGCCCTGCAGAGTGAAATTCAGAGCACACATGCAAGGAGACAGCTCTTCCACCACGTCCTACTTCCATGAATGAAAAACAGAGCTGCCAAACACCAAGGGCCAGCTCAGAGAAGCACAGAAGAACTGTGCCAATGCAGACCTTAACGTAGTCACAGATGACAATTTTCAAGCTTTGTTTTTCCAGATTAAGGTAATTTCAAAATCTACAAATATGGATGTTAATCTAAATTCTTTCCAACTTGGTGTTTATTTAGTTCCAATGTAATCTAACTTCTGGCAGTCACATACAAAGGAAGATTTTATGCCTTATCCCTTAAGCAAAGGGTGATTAAAAAGTACCAAAATTCCAGACGAACTATGAGAGATATCTTACCTATTTCATCTGCAAAAATGACTGTAAGCTATTTCTTATGACACTGAATTAAATATTAACATTCTTTAATATTACTCTTAACATTAAGAATCCTTGCATGTTAAATATTAAATCCACAACTAAAAGTAAGATTGGAAAATTACTTGCAAAAACGGTTGGATAACTATGTCCTGTAATAATATGAATTTGAAGTTGAATTCAGTTGCTATTATCAGGAATCACTGCCCCACTGAGCTTGAAGGGGATACACATACCCTGACACAAAACATTTCCAAAATTATTGCAGAGAGGCACAAGGTAGTAGTACAACTGAACAAAACAGTTAAAGTGTTAATTCTGCATTAGCACAGCAGCAGAAGTTTCTCTGAGAATGCTCATTTCTGCATTTTCAGACACCAGAGGTCTGACAGGGACCTCTGGCCACCACCTGTGTTTTCTCCCTTGCTGCCCTTCTGGCACCACATTTTATATATGTCCATTTATACAAGAGCACTCAGTTCTAGGCTTTTTCCCCCCAACTTCATTAAAGTGACTAATGCATCTACATAGGCCAGTAAGAGAAGCAGTAATTTATGAAGTAATGCTACTGTTAGCAAATACCACATTCTGTATTCAATTTAGCTTACCAAGTACGAATAAAAAAAATCTTGAAAAGTGAAGGTGGAAAGTATTATATCAATTCATTCTGAATTTTTAGGTTGACATTGATTTTAAAGTTTTAGATTTGGCAGCTCAAGGTACAACACAGACTCAAGCTCACACAGTCTCAAGCTCTTTACTTGAGCCCTTAAGTGCTTCCCTGGGCAATCCAGCCCATAAATTTCTATTTCCATATGCTTCCCACATGCTAATGAGATGTTAAGCTGGTAATGCTGTAGCCACAACGGTTCAATAACAGACAAGGCAAGGCTTGCAGGCCAGGACAGCATCCTCACCACCATATGCTGCATAACCTGTGCAAACAGAGTTTGTTTCTTTGCACAGATAGTCACAGAATCACAGAAAGGTTTGGGTTTGACCTTAAAGATCCTCTCCCTCCAAACCCCCGGCCATGGGCAGGAAAACCTTCCTTCAGACCAGGTGGCTCAAAGTCCCGTGCAATCTGGCCTTGGAAACGTGCAGGGATAGGGCATCCACAGATTTTCTGGGCAACATCTTATCACCCTCACAGTAAAGATTTTTTTCTTAATATGCAATCTAAACCTGCCCACTGTCAGTGTTAACTCATTGCTCCTTGTCCTGCCACACCATGCCCAAGGATCCCTCTCCAGCTCTCTTGCAGCACTGTGTGGATGCTGTAAAGGTTTCCTTGGAAGCCTTCTCTTCTTTGGGCTAAACAACCCCAACTTTCTCATCCTGTCTTCACAGGAGAAGTGTTCCAGCCCTCTGACCATCTTTGTGGCCTCCTCTGGACTTGTTCCAGCAGGTCCCCACCCTTCTGACACTGGGACCCCAGAGCTGGATGCAGCACTGCAGGCAGAGTCTCACCAGAGCAGAGCAGAGGGGCAGAATCCCCTCCCTTGACCGGCTGCCCGTGGTGCTTGGGATGCAGCACAGGGTATGGTTGGCTTCCTGGGTGTCCTTCTCTGCCCTAAGGATATTCCAATAAACAGAAAAAAATACAATTCCCGCTACAGATCTCAGCTTTCCCCTTACTTAGAAGTGAAAAATTAAATATTTCATGAGGAAAAAAATGTATCAGAAAACTAGCATGAAATATATTTTAAACCCACAACTTTTGCACCCCATGCTGTTTGTACATTTTAAAGGAAAGTTTTAAAAGTTTCTAAAATGTTGCATTTATAGACAGTGTTAGTTTCTGTAGAAAAACTAATGGGTTTCCAATATATTTCTTTGGTAAATGGGTTAACTAAATTAGAATTTTGGGTTTGGCCCTTTTTTTTTTTTTTCCCATTGTTTTTAATTAAGTTGGTCCCTTGCCTGGAGCAGCCAGAGTTGTTTACCCACAATGGCCGTGAAATTCCCTGTGCTTGATGGTTTAATTATCTCCTCATTGCCTGGTAGTTCTTTTAAGGCTTTTTTCTTTTTTTTTTCAGTGTGGCACAGCAGACAAGAAGAATCATCTCTCTTTCTCTGTCCAGTCTTACGAACTAACTTACACTGTCCCCTTCTTCACATATGACAATTTTTAAGTTGATGGATGAAGGCAGTGTTTATTTTCAAGATAGTACAAATTATTTTGTTTACTTTTTCAGTTGCCCGAGCCACTGCAGTCCATGACCTGTACAAACACCGGCTGCCTACAGACATTACAGGATCTGAATTCTGTTTGGTTGGTTGGTTGCATCACCCGTCAGATGCAAAAAATTTTACTGAGAAGAGCATGGCAAGTTCCATGCACCTCCCACCTCGACACTGTCTGATCCTGTTAGTGGTCTGGCTGTGATGAGAACTAGGTCTGAAAGCTATGAATATCCTTCACTGGGCTACAGTGGGAGCAACACTATTTGGACAGAAACAGAACAAGCTGAAAGATAATCATGCATGAAGAGGAAAACCCAGGATCGCTGACAAGCAGGCAAGTTGGCTGTAGTATGACAGAGATTTTACAAGTTTTTGACACTAATGAACATGTCTCATTAAGTTCCAAAAAAACCCTATATGCATCTTTCATTATAAAACAAAACCCAGACTGCTTAACAGTATGTAAGAATAGAATTTACTGTAGTCTAAAGAGGCAGCCAGCTTATCTCCTCATAGACACAGAAATTCTCTAAACACAAACAAGAACAAAACAAACTTTGAGGTAAAATGGAAAGTAGCCAAGCACACAAAGACTTATCTTCATTGTTAAAGATTCTGAAAAATTGCAGCACTGAGACTGGTTATGGCATACTCCTTTTCCCATCTGGTAGCCAAATTTCTACTAGCCCTGAAGTTTTTATGGCTCCCCAGAGGTGCCCTGCTCTGCAGACACCAGCTCTCCTCCAGTTCCTCGTTGCCATTCCACAGAGGCACATCTCACCTTGCCTGTTCAAGGGTTCCAAATTCCAGTCTGATCCTCAGGCTGATGAGTGTTTCCAAGATGAGACCTACGCTTCCTACCAAAATACCAGCACACCTGGGTTTCTCTTACCATCTTGTCCCTTCTGTGCATTTCCAGAATCAACATATGAGAGGTTAAATTACTAGTAAGTTTTAAAATTTCATTTTTAAATTAAGATTTTATTTCTTTTTAGAAAACAAAACCCAATAGCCAAGATCTTACAACGTGCTTCCTTGAGCTTCAGCTAACCTACAGCACTGCAAATGGGGTCAGAATCTGCTCCCATCACTTAGGGGAGGTGAGAGATGTGTGACATTGCTGACTACACAACGAAGGCTCTTTTGAATTATTTACTACAGCAGAACTAACAAATCATCTGGGTATATAAAGCTGCAACACTGTTCCAAATACAGAAATGAAAAACTAGAGTCAAAACTGACAGGTTGGTATTGTCTTTTAAAATTGCTTAAAAATATATCTTCTTGCACTTCATAGTTCAATTTCCATAAAGGTATTTCTAGTTTAACCTTCAAACTTTAGTGGGAGACATTGCTCTTCCAGAACACAAAAATAGATTCTCAAAGGTGATGTTTTTCAGAACTTAGAAAGCATCTCCCAAGCCAAATTCCCACAGACATGGGCTAGATCTTCATCAGTATTTTATTTAAAATAGGCAG
>VYZQ01011784.1:52897-68014 GCA_013400655.1 Mystacornis crossleyi | reverse complement strand
CCCAAAAAACAAAGAGATAGCCATAAACATCAGATCTCTGATTCAGGTAAAATTCCCAAGCATGTAATTCTATTTTAACATACCAAAATTGATTGTTAAGGCAATTTCAGAGCACTGAAAATGAGTAATCATAATTTTTCTTTTGCAAAAGAGTACGATTTTTCTATATTTTACTCTTGATATAAATCTTAATAAATATTCATAGATAACTCTAGGACACCTCATTAACAAGCTGTTCAACAATTGGAGCAAGAGCTGAACTAGGTGTTTAAAATAATTGTTATAAATGTATCTTCTCAGACTAACATGGAAACAATTGTAACATGTTTCCTAGTGGAATATCAGATTTATTTAAATATGATAGCTAACAAATGCTACCACCTGGAAGAAGGCTCCAAGGTTTGGTTCTAGTAGACAAAACAAGTGGAGGATTCCAGATGGGTTGCCTTCCTTTGGTCCCCACTGCTCAGGTAAGAAGTGACTTGTTCCCAGAACCTCTGGAGACTGTTTGCTTTGCTTAAGCTGGGATTCACCACTTTGCTTCCCAGATCACAATCAGTAGTTCCTTCAGTTTTCACCCATGGGTTATAAAACACAGGCCCAAACTGGACCAAAGGATTTCAGTTTCCGTATAATCATGGTTGGAAGTGAAATCTTTGGGCATCAGATCAGTTTATTTCTGTAAATATATATATATTTATACAGGTCTAAAATAAGCTATCATTTAATCTTGCGTCAGTGTCTCTATTCCTTTCCCCCTGTGACTCAGTCAGTGACTTTTCACATTCTGCTTTTGTCAGGTTCCCACACATCTTTAGATCAATATTCAGCTGCAAATTGTAGGACAAGTCCTATTAGCATTAATATGGGCATCCACAACCCTTCTTTTTTAATAAACTGCTGCTTAGCATGCTTTTACTTTTGTGCAAGATTACCATAGTCTGCCATTCAATTAACACCAGTCAAAACAAACAAACAAAAATAGCTGTGAATGCTGAACCAAAACAATCCAAACTGTAAATCTCAATTTACAGTTGGAGTTCAAGCAACAACTAAGATTCAGAGCTGCCAAGGAGGATTTATGCCAGGTTTCCTTTGCTGAAAAGTATGAATGATAAAAGTTAAGGCTGAATTTTTCAACGACTACGTAAACACAGAGGGTCACTACTTACGATGCCCCTCCAGGACCCAAACATATATTCAGTAAGTCTCCAAGCACAGGTTTACGTGACCATCTAAATTTTCTGCTGGTAAATCTTTCACATTATCTTCCAAATACTGATATGACAATGGTACTTTTCTTCTGTGAAAAGCATACTAGTATGAGCAAAAAGCAAGGAGGGGGAAGTGTTTCCTCACTAAACACTGCTACTGCTTCAGAGTGTCTTTCTGTCTTCTGCTTAAAAGAAGCCCTTATCAAAAGTTGGGATTTTAGAAAATGTTCATTCTTCAAACATATTCAGCATATCCTGATTTATACCTTATGTATGTACAGTCTTTTTCATTTACCACCAGATTAATTACTGATCAATTTTAGTGCCAGGTACTAAATATATTTCCATGTGTATTTTGACAGCCTAAATTCATTTAATAACCTCAGCATGTGGACAGCTTTGCTTTCTGCAGTGCATCGTTCCAAAGAAGTTATTGTGACCAAGCTTTTCATTTTTGTCAGAGAGAGAAAATCCAATTTATAAAAATGTAAAGTTTTCACGGTGTTACATCAAACTGCTTTCTCATTTCACTTGCAAATACATAACAAAGCAGTTCAGTAACTCCGCACACAACCTTTACAGGCTCGGTCCTCTGATTCCTCTCGCTTTTTATGCTTTAGTAGGGAAATCTGTCTCTAGGCTACTGCATCTTGATGGCACAGAAACTGATTTAAAGGTTTCTGTAAATGTTATTTTCTCCACCCTGATCAGAACTTCTGTATGATGAGGCATTGCTGAAGGAAAACTTTGAAAGGACTCCAGCCTTGACCAACACAGGATGTACTTTGCTCACAGACAACTGTCCTTACTCCCACTGTCACTTAAGCCCCCTTGCAATGCTTAACGTTAAGATGCATTCGAGCTTTTTAAGCTCACACATCCTTTCATTTTTGAGGAGACTTATATCCACAGCAACTGGGCAGTTGGGGGAGTTCTATATATATTTATATATAGATCACATTTTTATACACATATTATCACATTATTATTATCACATAATTATTATATCGTATACATATATATCTCAGTTCACACACATACACATTCTCTAAGTAAAACAAACTCCAACAGTACATGCAATTTGACATCAGATTACATACAATTCCAGTAATTTTATTTTAAAAACAATATATGCATACCACAGCATCCTAGGTAAATTATAAATGGCTATAATACAGCTATAAAACATTAAAATGAAGTCTCACCCATCATTGTTTTATCAGTTGACAATTTGTCCTGAAGTTAAGAAACATGCATCTCACACAACATTTTCAACAACGTGTGGTTTTCCCAGCTGATAACTAACTACAAACACAAGCCAGCTAACCACAATAAAAGTGTAGACTGAATTTTCAGTATACCAGCTATCTTACAGTAACTGTCCAAACATATTCTCTGACTCAAACAACGTAAAGTCAAGACAAATTAAGACCATGAAAAATAAGTGACCTCACATCTAACACAAGAATATGCAGTAAAAATATGCTTATCTACAAAATGAGCCATAAATGTGGCAGCTTCTACGGAGTTTGTAAAGAACTCCAAATGTTTTTAGGCTTCTTCATATTTTACACTGCCATCTAGTGTAGGCTGTATCGATACATACCAAGCTTCCAACTGTTGGCACCTGTGGTATCCAAAACCAAAACAACTTCCCTAAAAACAGCAGCCATCACTTTAGTTTGTCTTACTTGGAAACTATCAGTTCCCAGCAGAAAAAGTCAACGCTAGCTAGACGAAACAAAATAGCAGAATTAAAGTTATCTGACACCGACAGCATGAAAGCCCCCCAAAATTCCTAGAGTTAAAAATATATAATTCATAACCGTTGTAACTCTATGGCTAAACAATTATCAAATATGATTCATTTGGAAAAATGTTTAATGTAGATTCACTGAGTGAAAATTAATCCAAGTTAAGCAGCTGTGCTTGCATAGAAACTACAGATCAAATTGAACAATATTTCTCAATTGCAGGTCTAAACTGAGAACGCTGATTTCAATGTTTACGTTTTTTTCACCAGGTGTTTCTTCCTCATTTACATTCTCTGTCTTTATTGCGAGGTTCAGTGACTGGACCACCACTTGATGATCCTGGTCACAGTGCTCCTGTGGAAAGAGCTGCTGTGCAGGACTGCAGGGGAGTTTGCTTTACGACCAACTTTCCACACAGAGGCAACATGTGGAATTCTCATTTCCAGCTAACGCAGAGAGGCTACGCCACATGGCCATTCTACAAAAGCCACCCAAGTTCTGTGTCATGACAGGCAGTAACACAGAAATTCCATACCCAGCAGAGCTCTATGGCTGTCTTTTGAAGTGGGGAAAAAAAATACCCAACCCACACATTTATTTAGCTAAAGTAAAGAGGCACTTCTCAGACACTACAACTTCTGGATTATTAATTTTAAAAATTAAAATCTTCTCATCAATTGAAAGTATATTTTTGAAGCTATAAAAATAGCAGACTGACGTTATTGTGAACGTCAAATGCAGTATCTCCTACTCTGTGTACCAACCCCAGGTCCTGTTTACAGAACAAAATGGAATAACCCAATAAAGATATTATTCCAAAATTACATTTCTATAGCAGAGAAAGTTATTTCATTTTAGAAAACTCGGTTTTACTGACAGCTGTTTTCTTTAGCCACTTACACAAAGCAAACAGAACCTGTTACTGCTGCTACAGAAACACCGTACAGCACCAGAGTTGGTGCCTTCTGCTTAATGCTCCATTTGCACAAATGCACAAGATACCGAGTCACATTTAACACCTAATTTTACACCCATTTTCATGTTTCTGAGCCATTTTCACAACAGAAATATGCACCCTAGGTTTAGTGCATCTTACTAACATTGCTGTAATATGCTAAAACCACACTTGATAACTAAACAAACAATACACAAACTTGGTGGTACATGAACAACTGTCAGAATACAATAAAAGCTTATTTCCCACAAGACTTTCTTCCTCTTAATTGCGCATTACATATCCAGCTCACAGTCACTTTAAAAAACAGGGTCTTTCTAGTGCCTCATATTAAGAGATTTCACTCTATTTGCCAAATTAGTGTTTTTGCAGCAATAAACTCCTATTGACAGGAGTACAGATAACAGAATGAAAGAAATTGATACAAATGGAAGTGGTTTAGTTATTCACACATGTTAAGTTTAAGAGAAAGTGCTCCCCAGACTGACTTTACTGCAGTACTTGGGACAAATTTTCACTGGGGTCACAGGGTGAAATTTCAGAGAAACAGGATACACAACAAAACAAAAAACATCCATCAAAAAAGCACAGATGGGTTTGACTTTTAGTGCCATGACACCCAGTAACAGAGCACAAACTCAGCCTGCCAAAGTGACCTTGATAAACACCATCACATTTAACACTTTGACACAGTACTGTGTCAAGTAAACACCTTTAGCTTGTGTTTTCTTACGTATTTTCATTAAATAGAGCCTTCTTCAACATTAAAAACAATCTAAAGGAACCTACAGGGCAAATTCACTGACAAATAGCAAGAGGCTTAGTTTGCCAGACTGAGGCAAAAAGCCTTTTAGCATCCAAACACAATTTTAAACCTCCTGTGCAGAGACAGAGCTGAAGTGACTGTAAACAGGACGCTCCTGCCCAGTCTCTTTGAATTCAGAAGGGTGGCAAGTTCTTCAGACCTTGGATCTACAACACTTGAGAAGCAGAAATGACTCTACATTTCTTAAAGTCACACCAACGACACTGACATCAAACAATTCAAAACCCATTACTGAAACATGTAAGCAAATTTTATAATTGTAAACTTGGAAAACCTACAGAATAAGCAGATACAATTTGTTCTATTCACTCCCTCTCAAGACAAATTAATAATCATACCATGTACAGCATAAGATGTCCACTTCACTTTTCAGTATGTTATTTCAGTATACCTTGCCAAAAAGGTACACAAGACTTGGAAGACAGACAACATATCCTGTCTCCTAAGAGCAATTTTCATAGTAGAATGGATTGCTTAAATCCTATTTGCTCTTTGAGATTCTGCCCATATTTAGTTAATTTATGATGACAGAAAAGTAGGGAAAAAAATCTCCCCAAAAAGACCTGCTACTGACTTGGCCAAATCAACTGAATCTCCCTTTGCAGTTTATGGAGAAAATGGACAAGAGAATTCTACATCAGTAGTTTATAATTTTTCTTTTTCTCTTCTGGCAAGCCGTAAAAGCCTAGAAAGCTGAAATCCACAAACCTCAAGCCCTCTTTAGAATTGTCAGCATGTATTTTGTATGAAGACAAGAAAGTCTTTTTAATTAAAATCCTGTATCACTGCAAAGACATCTGTGAGCTGAAGTCCAGCACCACACTCAAATTTTGTGCAATCCAGCTGGGCCCCTTCACAGTTTGCCTCAGGTTTTCTGTAACATATCAACTATCCAGGACAGGAGAGCCTGAGAAGCTAACTGACCGGATCCTTACCCAGCTGAGTTTAGGAAGAATTGGGCATTCCCTTCAAAAAAACAGCTTAAAAGACAGCAAGAGCAAAATCAGATGTGATGGTTGCTAAATAAAGAAATGGAGAACTCAAGACAAATTTGTAGTGAGATTGCCAGGTTTGTAGGTGAAATCAGGAACTGTGGGGAGGGCCCCTAAACCCAGGATAAGAGTAGACAAGACCCAAGGCCTGATGAGGCCAGGACTGCCAACTCATCCCAAATAACATTTCAGCCTTCCATCCAGTTCATGTTTTGACACTCAAAGTGAGATTTACAAGTAAATTTAAAAATGCAGGGGAAAATATTTCATAGATTTTGAGTTCTATCAGCCCAGATTACTTCAAAGAAAGAATCCTTTCTCAAAAGTGTAATAAATAACATTCACCATTCATCAATAATAACAATAAAATATTAGTGTAATACAAGATATTTATTAAGCCAAGCAAAACTAGCCCTTCCTAAATATTTCCATCAGTCAGAGCATTTGACGTACAGGAAGGGTTATGAAAATATAAAATAGGGAGAGACATGTAGCTAACTGCCCAAGTGTTTAAGTATGCTACCTCATCAGAAGTCATCAGAAGTCTTGAAGAAACTTTAGTGTTGGGAGTAACTGTCCACCTTTGGTTTTGTCTCGGAAAACTCTCTTACTTCCTCCTGTAAATCAGTTGCATAAATTCAGAAAGTATTGTTTTCATATTTCTCTGCAGAAGTCATGTGCTAAAAATATATATCCATAACAAGCTAAATAATTCAGCATACCTATCAATCCCACTACTTCGCCTCAAAAAATTCACAGTGAATTTAGGCCTAGGCCTATTCAAACAATTACTTCACCTGCAGACTCTCTCGCAGCCTCCACTCCTTCCTGTCAGCACTGTCCTCTGCAGGCTGACTTCAATGCTCCAGGCAGGTCTTCCACTCCTGTGGTTTTTGTTGGGGTTTTGGGGTGGGGTCTCTTCTTACAGTACAGTAGGCTTCCAGGCACTAAGCAGAGTATTAATCTTGCATTTTTGGTTCACAAAACCTTCACCTAATGTTGTGAAATCCGTCAGTCAGATCAGAAGGTAAGGAGACTATAGATAACAAAGGAGGATCTGTAAGAGGCACCTGGATACACCTGCTCAAACTGATATACCTTAGGCTGAGGAAGACAGAATTCTTTGATCAAAAAGAACTAAAGCAGCCTCACGGATAAGTCTCTCCAGAGAAAGAGAAACCAGAGCAAAAGAGGGATCAGCTGCACTTGTGAGGTTTGAGGAACCCATGGAGAACTGGAACTTGAAGCTTCAGTCAGTCCAAGAAAGCCAGTAAAAGAAAAGACGTATTTTAAAGAAAGATTTGATCTTATCTTGAGTGCTGTAGAAACTGTCAGAAAGCGGAAGGGGAAAAAGCAAAAATAGGGCTCTGAAGTAGTAACATTTCCACATGCTGCCACTAATGCCATCAGGGCTGTAAAAATTTCACAGGACTAATTGCTCCTCATATTAATCTTGTGATTGTATCTTAATTTCAGTGGATTTATCATTATGTGTGTAGTAAACAGCATACAGTCCTGCATGGATAGATACAGTAATGAGGGCTTACGTACACAAACCCCATCCAATACAGGTTCACAAAACAAAAAAATCTGAGACACTGCAGGGCTTTAAAGCTAGCTCAAATTTAATCAAGCAAAATAAAAACCACATTGAAAATAATCAAGTGACTAGAAAATTGCCTTTTTAAAGACTGCTATCACACTTGCAAATACTTATCTGGATAGAAGTTCTGTTAGTAACCAATTATTTACATACTCTTGCTTTGATACAGACCGAGAAAGAGACATTGCCCCCATCATTCTTGCTATGTAGACATCATTTACATACAGAGTGCCTGTAAGCCAGTAAGGACTGAAAATATTCTCATCTTTGAGATTCAAAGTCAGACTTAAATGGCATACGTATGGCCTGATTTTAGCATATCTATTTTAACACATCATTAATGGGTAAATAAACAAGTAAATTTCTTCTGGAAAGGAAGATAAATGGAAACATAATTAGGCATCAGATGAAAACACAGCTCCACAAAGACTTGATCCTAATATTTCTGTTTTGGATAAGGTACCGGTTTAGTCTTGGGGACCAAGCTGGTAGTCCCAAGCTCTGCCACCCAGGCTTCAAAATCTGTGTCATTTCAGAAAAAGAGAACAGAGCTCTACTCGATTATAGATCAGAAATTGAACATCATCCCCCACCCCCCTTTTCTGGCTGATACAATTTCAAGTTACAACTCTGCTCAACTTAATTATCTGTAATACCTTTCTTGTGGTTTCCATTACATCTCGGCAGACGCTGCTCTTTGCAAGATGGGGATAGGGATCCTATAGCTCAATTACTCCACCAAATTAACCCTTAGCGTCACCTACGGAAGTCGCTACCCTCACCCAAGTATCCCCAACTTTCGAACGCGACACAAAACCTTTGCAGATAAGGTCCTCGAGACCCCCCGATACCCCTTCCGGAGGGTCACGGCCACAGCTGCACGGGGAGGGGCCGGCACAGCGGCCAAGCCGGCATCAAGGCTCCCGGCGGGCAACGCCGCCGCCGTCGGGAGAAACTAGGGGAGATCCCCGGCGGGTCCTAGCTGGAAGCTGGCCCCGCAGCTCGGGTCCCTCCGTACTCCCGGTGATCCCCGGAGGGCGGCGGTGGGCCGGGCACGGGTCTCTGGGGCGGCCGGGCCACCTTCCTTCCCTCAGCGCCGGCCCTGAGGGGGCGGGAGAGCGGCAGCCGCCCTCGGCGCACTCCAGCCCGGATCACCCCTCGCCCAGCGGCGACCGCGGCTCCCGGCGAGCGCACCTTCTGCTGCTGCCAGGGCTGCGCGCCCGGCGGGCTGTAACCTTAAGAAACTTGATAAGGGAATAAAAGGGAGGGACTTTGCCGGAACTGATTCTCGGCTTCTAATCTCTCCTGACGCTCCGGAGCCCGCGGGGAAAACAAGGAAACAAAACCCTGGCCAGCGGCACGAGCCCCCGCACCCCTCCCGAGAGGCAGTACCTGTCCGGCGGCGGGGCGGGCGGCGCGGCACTTTCCCCTGGTGCGTGCGGGAGACGCTCAGTGGCAGGCGAGCTGCTATTTATAGTCCGGAGCCTCCAGCAGTGCGACGGACGGCGAGAGGAAATGAAGGGCTGAGCGCCTGGGCAGCCGGAGCCGAGCCCGCCCGCCGCCCCGCTCCCCGCCGCCGCCGCCGGGAGGGCGAGGTGCGGCTGGCGCTGGGCACGGGCGTTCCTGTCCCCGGCGCCACCCTCGGGAGTCCCCTCTCAATGTCACCGCAAGCCGGCGGCGGCCCCGCAGGTAGAGGGGAGCCGCCAGCCGCCTCTCCGGCAGCCCTGCGGCCAGCAGGCAGCGCGGCACGGCTCGGCTCAGCCGCGCAGAGGTGACCCGCTACTGCTGCTGCTGGAGGAGGCGAGACCGACACTGGGGTGTGGGAGGGAGAAGCCGGCGCTTGCCATTCACCTCCCGCCGCCCAGAGGGAGCCCGGCCTCCGCGGCCGCCTCTGCCGACTGCCGGAGGCTGGGAGGCCGTGGAGGGAGCTCGCCCGGCCCGAGGGGACGGTCGGACCAGGCTGGGATCGCTCCCGGGGAGCCCGGCGCCAGCTCGGGCCGGGCTGGCAAGCTCCACATCGGCACCTCCCAGGGCACTGTGGCTCAGGGGAACGCAGCAGGACCGGTGGGAAACGCTAGTCACTTCCCCCTCCCGGAGCTAGAAACGGAATCTCCCCAGAAGGCAAGCAAGCGACTCCACGGAGCCGCCGAGCCGGCTGCCTTCCAGGCTCAAAACTTTGGGGGGTGGGCGATGAGGGATACCTGGTGCTGTCAGGGAGGAAGGTGGGAGGGCTACACCTCGCCTCCGGCCGGTGCTGCCACTCCAGAAAGTACTAATGGCATCCATACACCCGGGCTTCTATCCACAGCATCTGAAAACTGGGTTTGTGCATATGGCAACAGAGGAATTAAGGCAGATACTTTCTAAAGCATCTCACTCACTTGATTCATTTAATCCAGGGTGTTTTTCTTTTCTACTTCTTTTGTAGTTAGATAAGTTCTGGTATTTGAAACTTCAATCAATCCTTTTGAGACTACTTTTGCATTATTGCAGGACACCATCTGGGATTTGAGCAGCATAATTCACTCCTACACCATCATTCTCCAAGCAACTGAAATTAATACAGATTAGATAGCTACATTAGCCTACTCAATGTGATTTGTTTCAGGGTTGGTTTTAGTGTTTCCTGTGTTGTAAAAACTGCAGTCATCTACAAGGTACCAGCACAAAGCCTGACAATGATCTGTGCAAAGCAAGACTGATTCAGCTTTGAGAGCTTGAAGTCAAAACAGAGATACAGAGGTACAAAGCTGGGAGCAGAGACACAAAGATGGGAGCTAAAGAAATAGCATTATAAGCTACACAAAATTGAAAGGAAAACCCTGAGAAGGCACAAGAGATATCTGGCCTTGTCCAAACATCTAAATAAAGTAATACATAAAAATCTAGCTTGATGGAACTACCCACTAATGTAAAGCCACTCATGCATAAATGTTTGCAGAATAAGGCTCTTATTGAACAAACCATCGTAATGAAGTTAAACCACCTTTTCAATTCAGAGATTAGTCTTTGAGCATCTCTCATGAACAATATTTTGCTTCTCACAACAGGAGTTTCTTCACAGTCTTCTGTGTTCCATTTTTGATGTTCCATAGCGTTATACACAGCAGGAAAAATCCTGCCGGCACAGGAATCAGTAGCAGTAGACTCAGGGTGCCACCAGTGACAATCCAGATGGTGAACAGAGAACTTGCAAAACTTGGCTATGTGCAATTCAATTGCATAGGCTGTTTCTTTCTCTGTGCTCCCTTAAAAACCAACTACTATTGAGGTTTAGTCTGTCGTTGCTTTTCAAATGAAAGCAATCCCAAACTCCTATATAAGTTCAGAACTGAGTACCAAGTCTGTAAAATTGATGTCCTGTTAGATTTGGAGGGAATTGCAATGAGAGCCCCTGCTTACTTTTTTCAGCAATAAAACCTTGAATATGTATAACACAGAGCTTTATTAAGAGCAGTTATCAAAAATATTGTCTTGAAGGACACCTTTTCTTGGCCAAGACTTTGTCATATAGCCAGCCATCCTGCAGACCACAGGAAGGAAAAAGGCTGATTTTTAGATTAGTCTTATGTTAAGACTCAAGATATTACTGGAATATGGCTGTTCAGAAATTTGCCCTATGTCAATATGGAAAAAAATATATTAGATAATCGGAATTTCATCCAACTCTGAAATGTTTTTAAATGGATATATAGTCTAAAGCTCTTTTTTGTCATGCAGTCAAAATTTTCAGAGCTTGAAAATACACTTAAGCACAAAAAAAAGATATCTAATGCTCAAAAATACTGAGCTCAAAATGATTTTGAATGTGTTTCTATGCTCCCTACCTCTGAAAATCACATTTCCTTAAGTGCCTAGATATGGATTTAGGGTGTCTAACTACATCCATTCAGGCTTGAAAATTTTAGCCTACCTCTACTTGTGCTTCATAATAAATGTATCAGAAAGCTTCAGGCAAGCTATAAAAGTATTCTCAAAAATCCAGTGCAGACTTGAGCCATTAGAAGACAAGACACCGACCTAATAAAGTCCTTGACTGTATAATTGAGCTCATTCTGGTATATGGAAAGCAGCATCTGAAGCCCAGCTTTTAACAGACATCTGTGGTAGAATGAGAAAAATAAATATGAAACACCTCCATATTATGGCAGTTTTATTATTAATATCTTTCCACTATTTCCCAACATTTTCCAAATCAATGTTCTTATTGCACTGAAGTCTCCCTCTCTGCTATCTCCCCAACTCCTATGTATAATGTCCTATATTCCACCTTATAAATAAGAAATCATCAGGAGTCTCTAGCTTAGTGGAAAATGGTGAGGATGAGAAGATGAGGCAGGGAGAAAACAAGAAATTAGACTGTGACAGACTTAAGACTTCCTAAAGGGACCACATGTGGAGCTATAGGAGAATATCCCCCCTCTGCTAGCCAGATCCAATCTAACCAGATGCAATCTGGCTAGCAAGGTTTACTATTTCCAGGCAAAGGCCTGGGATCAAAGAGAACAATAAATCCTTGAGGAACTCCGGGATGAGGTAAAGATGTAGGATTTAAAGGCCTGTCAGCACCTGGAGTAGAGCTTGTCTGGTGGCGGAACTCTAACTAGCAATCAAAGTCTCCGAGTGGACAGGAGGAGTCCTGGTTGATAGGACTCCCTATCAACTCCTGTCAACAAGGTTGATAGGAATTTACTGAACCTTCAAGGAAAGGCAAAGGTCTAAGCAGGAAGAAATGCAAATATTTATTGTCGTAGGCCTTTGCTCAAGTACATTTTGATGGATGGAAAGGGTTTGTTTTCAAGAAGCTCTTTTTGTTTTATCTTCGATTGGCATTCCATATAACAGTTTACCAAGGGAAAGGACTTAATGTACACCAAACACGATTGGAGCTGTCATGCTAACCTTGTTAGGAAGCAGGGTTTTGTCAGGCAGAGAAGTTAAATTTAGGCTCAGAATCAAAGCGGGACTGAAGAGGATCTAAAGCATTCTGTATTCCCAAGCAATGAAATATCTTTGAAGGCACAGCTAGGGTAAAAATCCAAGGCTGCTCATTCTCCGGAGAGCTAGTATGAATGACTGCATGGGATAATTGCATTGCTTCTTCACACTAACCACAGGACAGCAAAGTTTGTTGAATTTATACCAGCATTTTAACTGCAAAGAACTAGGGAATCAAAAATTATATCCTAATGAAAGCATAAACATTTCCTCCATCAGTGCATGATCACTCCCACCCCTTAAAGTCATCTCCTGGTGGAACCAACAACCCGGCCTGAAACCAAAGGATGCTTCTGACACTGAAAATAAACCTAAAGCACTAAGTGAAAATCAGCAAAAACCACATCCAAGCAGGACTGAACTTGACTGGTAGGGCTTCCTGCATAGCAGTGTCACTGTAGATTACTGCACAAAACTGAAATCTGTGCACTATGTCAGGCTCTCAACAAACAGAATTGGTGACCGTAAACTATAGTTTGGCTCTCAGTACCTCACACCTTTTTACTTACACTGATGGTGGACGTGTGCCAAAAAGCTACCCCGCTAACCTAAATATGGTAATTTATACCGAACATACATATTGCAATGCAGCTACAGAGCGATTGCAAAAGAAGTAAGAAGATGATGACCTAGGCTCTGCAGGGGAGCTACAAACCATGACTTACTGAACAAATTGAAGCCTTGACTTTGCAGGTTGTTCTGTGTGAGCAATAGGTTGTACCAGTGTCTCCACTGAGGCCTGTGCAGGCCACTGCCGACATCAAACAACTTGCAGGATTAACACCCACCAGAGGAAGGGCTGTGTAACCAATAACATGGGGGTGAAACTGAAATCGAGACAAATACCATACTACCAAATACAGAAGAAAGCAATGTCAAAGGAAAACACTTTCTCAGTTATCTGAAATGATCACAGACTTTTCATCAAAAGTCATGGAGGAAAACCAATACAGAACTGCTGGAGAAAGCACTGCAGATACAGTATCACACTGTGTACTAAATGAAAGAGGGGGGTAGTCCAAATAATAAAAACCCCCAAACTAAAATGATGTCTTATGCTGCATAGGCTGCACCTCCTGCTGAAAGGCAGATGGATTTGCTTTCTTTACATTTTGGCAATATTTACTGTGTTTGTTGTACAAGTAGGGAATGATTGTGACAAAGTAACCCTAATGTTTTCTGCACATTGAATATAAAATGCAACTAATTTATCACCAGTCTGAACAATAACTTCTCTTCTTGCCCCTCTGCTAGGAAAAAGGCAGTCATAGAAATCCCAGACAAACCACTATTACACTATTATTGTTCTTTTTTTCAATAGCATTTTCTCTCAGTTTCAACATTTGCTGTTGTGCAAAGTTTCATGTAAAACCAAGGGACAAGAAGCAGAGTTCTAAAGGACAGAAAATGTGATTTTATCATTAATATGAACTTGGAAACACCATACTCATGTGACACAAAATTCTGAACAGCATAAGCCTTCTCTATTGTTCAAAACATTTTAATGTTATTATAATTAATTTTATTTACTAGATTTTAATTATATAATTTAATTTATTATAATAGCCTCCATGTGAGTTACCATGTCTTAAAGCTTGTGTAACCACTGTATTGTGTGCTCTGGCCAGTTTGACAATAGTGCAGCTCTATACCCAAGCCAAATCTCGATCAGATTTGCCAGGCAAGACAGACATATGCAGATCTTGTACTAAATACTTAGTATTTAGCAATAAGTAATAATAATAATTAGTAATAGTAATAATACTTAAGGGGCAGCTTAAAAAAAAAAAAAAAAAGAAGAAAAAGAAAAGAAAAGAAGGAAAAAAAGAAATCAAAACCAAAAACCAACCAAACAAAAAACCCAGAGAGACGGAGTTTTAATTTCATTTTCTGCTCACTTTGTACCAGTATAAATGACGAGACAGCATGCAAGGCTTAAAAGAGTCAAGATAAATGGTTAAATTAGTGGGCCAGTTCCATTAGTACAAACCCTGTAGACTTCAGGGGTCTTTTACTGACCTATGCTCAGGGCAGAAGCCATAGTTTTCATTAGGTCTACTAGTACTGGATGCCATTTTTCAGGCCAAACTCCCTGTTACTTGATGTTGGACGCTTAACCTCTGCCAAAAAATCACGCTACTCGATTTTATCTCACAAGGCAAAAACACTTCAATATCTTTCGGCAATACTTGTTTGGGACAGAAGGTGAAAGGGCAAGCCAGCAGTTAGTTTACTGTCTAAAACAATAAAGTCATCAGACAGGCTGAAATGGAAGCAATACATGGTTCCCTGCTTGCTGACAAGATTTCACCATCACTTTTATCACATTTTCTATGTAGGCTGAATTTCAAGAAGGGTTTGTACATTGCCAGAACAAACCTGTTTTAAAGNATTTTATCATTAATATGAACTTGGAAACACCATACTCATGTGACACAAAATGCTGAACAGCATAAGCCTTCTCTATTGTTCAAAACATTTTAATGTTATTATAATTAATTTTATTTACTAGATTTTAATTATATAATTTAATTTATTATAATAGCCTCCATGTGAGTTACCATGTCTTAAAGCTTGTGTAACCACTGTATTGTGTGCTCTGGCCAGTTTGACAATAGTGCAGCTCTATACCCAAGCCAAATCTCGATCAGATTTGCCAGGCAAGACAGACATATGCAGATCTTGTACTAAATACTTAGTATTTAGCAATAAGTAATAATAATAATTAGTAATAGTAATAATACTTAAGGGGCAGCTTAAAAAAAAAAAAAAAAA
>VYZQ01011784.1:24609-52787 GCA_013400655.1 Mystacornis crossleyi | reverse complement strand
AAAACCCCCAAAACTTAGAAAACAAAAACACCGTCAAGAAAATTCCTCAGAAAAAAAAAATTTCTAACCCTCAAATCCCAAAATCCAACCCATTCCTATAGCTTTGAAAGCAATTTCACGGTGCTTTTTATTCCCCTACAACCACCCCCTTAAATTATAGTTCAGACTTCCAGTTTCATTCTCAGAAGTTAGAACTGTAACTATTACCTACCTACAAAAAAGAATATTATTGAGCTTCTCCCTTTATGACTCTTCCAAAACCTCAAGAGAGTCTGGCTTTGTCCTAAACTTAATCCCACATTCCCTTTGCCTCAGCATTCAGAGACAAAACAGTCCTCTGGAATAGCAGAGCCTACAAAAAAGAGTGTCCCTGCCAATGGCCAGCTGTTCCCAGTTCTCTCATTTTACAAAGGGACAAATTTTCAGAAAGCAGCCAAGTTCACATTTGCATTGCCCTCCACTGGTGTAATTATTTATATCATATTATATTGAAAACAACTTCCTGTCAAACCATGACAGCTTTTTTTTTTTTATTATTTGCATGGTGAAAATTAAAAGATTTGATGCAATAGAATATGAAGCCCTTAGAGATTTCCAGTGCTTTTGTTGGAGTAGTTTTCACAGTAATTCACAGTCTCCTTTGAAATAGATTTTGGCTCCATTTGTGGCAGCTGGTTGAAGATGAGCAACATCTAAAAACCTGAAAATTCACAAATGCCTGCCAGATTGAAGTAGCAAGATGGTAGGATACCTTGTCATTGGTAGCTTGATAAAATGATTATGAGAACTCCATTCTTATTTAATATGTATCTGCCTTTACGCTGCATAAATATCCTTTAATGTATACCCTGTGAATTCACAGCAAGAGGAGCCCAAGAAGATCCCACACTTGTCTAAGGAAAAGTAAACACTTGAAAACTAAAGAAAATAATTTAAGCTGAAGCTTTAACAGATACTCTCTTCCATATAAAAACAGGGGTTTAGAGCTTGAATAGAATGTTCAGAAATAAGGTGTGACTGCAAATAGAAAAATAACCTTTAGAAGTTGCATTCTTTTCTGTTTACAGGCTATCCCCTCTTGCACTGGAAGGGGGTCCAGGTGTAGGACAGGGGCAGCTGACAACTGAGGGAATGCTTTGTGCAAGTCCGTTGCTCTGTTGAGCAGCATTTTTTGCCTTTAACTTGGATCCTGACAATTTTTCCAGGGCATGGTTCATGTAAAAAAAGCCTGGAATATTAAATTTCACAGCCCCTAGGTGGATTCCTGACATGGATGCTAACAAAAACCTTGAGAGCTGGGGCAAACCTGGTGCCCTGTGCTATGACACTCTAAACCTCTCACATCTGGGTAGAGTAACAACTGGGGAACTCCCTCAGAGAAATGAACACAAAGCTTCCAGCACACGTTCTTCTCTCACCATATGTCATCTATACATCAGGAGGCTGTCACTGACAACACAAGTAGATTAACCACCTCAAATATTGACTGGCAAAACTAAGGGCTCGTAAGGCAGTACTCAGTCAGCAAGTAGGCAGGTTTGAATAGCAGGTAGAGGGATGTTGCAGGTATTGCAAGATGTTGCACCCCGAGGGAGGCATCTGAGCAAGGGGCTGGCTCACAACTCCGTGTGATACCAGGAGCAGCAGAAGCAGAGACCTCTGCCTGCCTGCCACAGAAGTAAGATACCACCACTCAGCTAATTAGCAACATCTCATCTCTTGAAGGGAAAAATCCCTCTTGCTCTTGCTGAGTTTCTGCTGAGCTCCCGCTCTCACACTTTTCTCCTAATTTGAAAAAGAAAACTACAGTTCTGACAACCCTTGTTTAAACATTGTTAGCCCCTGTTCTAATCAGACAAAACTTTAAATCACAGCCACCTTGATTTCAGAAAAGTTTTACTTGTAGGATAACTTTCAATCATCATTTAGTATTGGCTTATTCATGTAACTGTATTGTACAGCCCTACCTTGGACAATGATTCTCCTTCTGATGCCTACATGTTGGCAGACCCCATGCAGACTCTCACCCCTGATCATTTTATACTGGTCACAGCAGGACTTCAAAAAGGATATATTTTACTACACAGATGAGCAATCACTTTCAAACCCTTTTGCAGTATTTTCCTACCCACTGTGCTTCAATTCACAATTTGATGCCATTCAAAAATAGCAGTCTCTTGTCTGTGTGTGATATTGCAGCCTGTCTTAGGGTAAACGCTTAATCTGAAATCATCACCACTTAATGGTGTATTCTTTTCCCTGTACTGCAGTCTAAGAGAGTGATACAAAGAATATTCTGGAGAGCTTAGTATATGCCTAGTTGATGATGTCCCTCACTTCTCATCTCCTGATCTTTAATATATTTTGGATTTTGACCCTATCTGTACTGTAGAAATTTGTGTGTAACATGAATCAACTCCTAAGGCTAATGATGTTCATTGCTTAAAGTGGGCTGTCTGTTCTGCTGGCTGATGTCTGTTTTTTCCACTGTGTTTAAAAATATTATCTGCCTTGCACTGTAAAGTAAATGAAACAAATGGAAATAATGACTATGTGGTGATTGATGGTGAGGACAGTGGGGTTAGTTTCATCTTTGTCATTGACCTTTTACTTAAGTTTGAGAGTTTCACTTAACTTACACAAATCTGACCCACTTGTAAAATAGCTATAATACCCCTCACTGACGTCACAAGGTAAGTTAAATTTGGGCACTGGCTATAACTGGCCTTTGAACATTTGTGTGCCATTCAGGATATGAAAAAAGATTTTTGTCCCACGTGCTTTATTTTGACCAAGGAAAATTAATTAAGCCTGGGTAAGTGTCAATGGAAACTCTCCTTTGTGTACCACTGAGCAGTTGACTGCCTCAAAGAGCTTGGGAGAAAGTAGAGTCATATGACATTGTTGGCCTAAAAAGGATCCCAAGGCTTAGGAAGGAACTATATTTCCTTTGAGTGTCTGTCAGGCTATTGCCTATCTCTCCACGTCTAGGACAGTCTGGCCTTTAATTGAGTTGTTAGGACAAGTTAAAATCCTCAACCAACAGACTCTAGACAAGAGTAAAGCGTTATTATTCGGTTTAATAGGAACATATTTAAGATAATTTAAATCATGTTTAAGGTCATATGAGAAGTCAAGCCCATTTTTATCAAGGAATTAATATCTGTCAGTTTCTCTGGTTAGCAGAAGGTTGGTTTCAAGACCTATCCCCTGTTTCTTCCTGGATTTATCTAGGTCATCTTGATACATGCAAAAATTCCACTGAATTTAATGTAGTTACTCTCATGTAGCATTAGGACCTCTTTCTGCAGCTTGACAGTAAGAGTATTTAGCTCTATGCTTTATGTATCTATTTGCCAACATTCTACTATTTTACTGCTCTCATGAAAAATCAAGGATTCTGTCCTGGAGCAGAACCACACAGAGAAGATAGCTCTAGTGATACAGCTATGATCTGGTTAGAGAGAAACATTTGTTCTTGGTCCTTCTCAAAAAAATGCATTTGCTAGGTACATAACAGTAACTCCAGAGTGTGTTAATTTGCTTGGTTCACTGCCCATAGATAAATGTCTTCAGAATAAATACTACTTCAGCTATTTCAGGGTAAATTGACCTATGTGACAGGTACTATTTTTGTTGAGTCTACTTAATAAAAAGTAATTTTCACAGGTAAAGTATAAATCCATTACAATATAATGTTTGCATTCATGGGTTTGGGGGCTTTTTTTATGGGGGGCATCTCTTTTACTAGTTAGCTAGCATTAGCTGATAAGATGTTAACTTCAGGGTTATAAAAACATCTTAGCAAATGTGGATGGTGTTAATAACTCTGTAACCACTTCCTCCCTGTTATTTTTAGGGGCAACATGGGGTCAAGTGGTTTACACATATATTACTTGTAAATCAAGCAGGAATAAAAATTAAAGGTACAGCTTCTTGCAGAAGTATTAAGTTAGCTGCATTTGATACATTGTATCACAGTCTGTTTACCTTTTTTCTTCTTCTGTGACAAATTCAGAGAAATTCTGTTTGATCCAGCTAAAGTGTTCTGAAGCTGCAGCATCTGGGTAAGAAGAGGATTCGCCCACTCTGCAAGAGATGCACTTGTAGCTGCCTTCCAACCAATCACAGGTGGAATTTACCTTGCACCTTTCACATTTCCTGTTAAAATTACCCAGCAGAACCTCAGGAAACATGAACCAAGTAGCCAAACTCTGTGGTGTGGGCTGGGAAGTGAGTGAGAGATGAGCTGAGAAGGAAGTATGGGGGTGGACAGCAAGGCAGAGGCAAATGCTGCAGCTGTGCTCCATCGTTCCTTCAGCCTCAGGCCAGCGTGACCGTGTGTGCTCTGGTTACCTGTCCCTTCCCTGTGCTGTACATGGCTCCACACGCTTTGTGGAGACTTTAATCCTCCAAGTCGACCTCAAAACATTTTGTGGGGAACAAAAAGTGAGACTAAAAGACAGGAAGCAAACGCTGGCTTCCACAGAGTTATTGTCCAGCAGCCTTTGCCAAGGGAATCTGGGGGATATTTCCTTCTGTAGAAACGTTACATTCCTACTGCAAAGTAAATTGGGACAAATACAGATTTTCTTAGGATTTTCCTAAAATCTCATTCCAGAATATACACGTTTTATTTTACCTGCCTTTTGTATTCTGACAGTGATCTGCCTGAGGAGATTTCTTGCAATGCACATAAAGGGAAGAAAGAAAAAGAAAACTGAGAAGAGGCAATGGTGAAGAAAAAACTATGTAGGAGCTATGAAACTCTGAGTTTGTACATTACATTTTTGGAGGCAAGTTCTCCTTTAGGTGGAAATAATCCTCCCAGAGGGGAATTTTTTTCCAAATATTTATTGGATTTAAAAAATATTTAAAAATATTGGGTGTAGATTAAACAGAGTCCTTGAGATAGAGCTGTTTCACCTCTGCCATGCTAAGAGTACATGCAGCATGAGCCCCAACTCATTGCTTGCAAAGGACGGGAGGAAGAAATGTCTCTTGTGGCTGGAAGAACAAAATTAACCTGCATGTGAAACTGGCTAGAGAAGAAATATATATACTGGATAATGTTTGTAGCACAACACTACTTCTGTGCTAGCCATTCATTTTCCTCTCCTTAATGAGGGCAAACATGCGGAATGAACAAGCATTTCACAATTAAAGGCGAGAGTAGGATGACAGCATACAAGGGAAAAGCCTGTGGTGTTGCTACTAGTAATGAGTCTCCAAGAGCTTGAGTCTGTCGAGTGCTTTCACTGGAGCTTTGCTTTCTGAGGAAACTGCTAAATGCCATCTCTCTTGATTATAACTGTGGAAACGGATTTCTGTTCATGCTCATTTTCATATTAAATCTTAGAAACTAAGGAGTGATGAAGTACAAAACTACAGATTTCATGAGGGAAGGTGGAAGTACATCAGGGCTTCTTACCATTCACTCTTCTTGTACAGTTCAACATATATTTGTGTAGCTGACAATAAGATAATCATATTAAAATTTGGAAAAGTGATTTGACTGCAGGGATAATCCAGACAAAATCTGAGCAAGGACTGAGAAGCACAGCATGATCTAATGTTCTTCAAGGTGTTGCAGTCCTTCATTTAGCATTGACATTTATTACCTCAGCACGTTTTGACAATAGCAGCTTTGCTTTCTGGCCAGATGCTCTGTGGTGCATGATATTTTCCTTGTGACACTTGTTATAAACAAAGGAGATGGAAGATTAAAGCAACAACCATAGTCATATCAAGAAATTGCTCCCTCAGACTACAGGCTCATAGTCACTGTGCTGTTATACTTTCTATAAAATGTAACAGGATGCTTTAAATCTCAGAGTACAGTTTCTGTAAATATGTTTGTTGGAAAAAAAGAACACAAAAAGCTATCATAACATGATAAACTGTCAAAATGTGGGAGAGTTGATTTAGATACCAAGTTTATTCATTTCAGCACAGATGTAATCTACTCTCATCAGCACTGAGGCATTTATTCCCCATATTTAGGATTTCTAGAAGACACGGTGTGTCGAAGAGTAGTAAACCAGCCTGCTGTTTGGAAATGGTACTCGGATAAATCTACATTGCCACTAAAGTTCTTCTAAAAAAGGTGACAGTGCCATAATAAAAAGGTTAAAATTTCAGGGAATATGTCAAAATGCTTCTTTAAAACTAAACATGTAGTTGCTCATTGGCCAAACAGAACTGAGCATATTTCTCAGCTGACATTTTGTTTAAGCCCTTTTCCAGTCTGTGAGATCAGGTAGTATGCATATGAAAAATATTTATTGCATTCTGTGGTGCACTATATACAGACAACCCAATCTCTATGTGTCCTTTTCAATAAAACAAGAACATTCTTGGAGTTCCTTTATTTACTGATCAAGCAAAACTACTAAGGAGAAAAGAAAAACAAACCATTCCCAGACAAAGTGGTAGCCTGAAATCTCTGATGTGAAGTTTTAAAGCAAGACTAGCTTGTAAAGAAAGACAATTTTAATTTTTTTTTTTTTTTAATGAGGATTATATACTTAGGGAAAAAAACAAACCCAACAATTCTCCTGCACCTAGTGACCGGGCCGAAATGCATATTTTAATTATATTTGTAGATGTTCAGAAGTATTGGCAAGGATTTAAAATACCCACAGAAATGCAGAATGAGCAGAAGTACTACCATTGATGAAGGCCCAATTTTCGCCCATATAAAATAATGGCATAATGGTATAGGAAATATCTGTAATTCCTTTCAAAAACTTGAAATAGCAAGAAAACCTGCCTTGGTTTCCCTGCATCACCGTGCAATAGGGTTTATCAGAATGTTCAGCCTGAGCATATTTATTCCTTTACATTCAAGCATACAGCATTTATCGTTTTAAGAAGAAATGACATAATTACAGATGCCACTTCAATGGTCCTTGTATTCTCCTCCTTGGATTTTCAAACAAGATCCAAAAGGAAGCTCAGAGAGGATGTGTTCCCCATGAGGGAGGAACAGAGCAGCTTGCTCAGCCTCAGTGTGAGCTGTAATGCAGGGCAGCGTGTCCCTCCCTTCCGTGCGCTTTCCCAGCCAGTGGTTGCCATAAACAACTCTGCAATATTGTCATGTTTCAAGCACACTAATCATGGCTCACATTTGGGTGATAGCATAACCAGCATAAATGTCTGTTATGGCCACAATAACAGTTTCAGCACGGGAGCCAAGACAAGGAAGAATAGGAACTGAAGAAAATGAGGTTGTTATACAGAGACCGTTCTACTTAACAGATGAAGTTACAGCTCCAAGAAGCTGTTTTTTCCCTTTGCAACAACCTAATCAAACCTTCTCTGCCTCTTGTTGAGGTGTGTTTCTACAGAACCATTATTTCTTCTTCCGTAAATCAATGATTTAATTGATTTATCTGGCTTTTTGGTATGACTGACGCTGATTAGAATCGTGAAGAGACATGGGAGCAGGCAGAAGAACCAAAAAGAGGTGAGGCGAGAGGAAGTGTGTAAAAAAGAAATAATTTCATGGAAAATGTCCATGGAACATTAAACTATTTAAAAAAATCCCAGTAGTATTATTTTTGTACATACTATACCATTTTGTAGACAATTTTAATGTACAATACACATAAAAATCACATAGAAATAAGGCAACTTTTTAGTGGGAATAAATGTTTTTTTAGAGCAAAGTCTAGGATGTTCTATTTTATTTCTTTAGACATAGAGAACTGAAAAAAAACCCCACAGCCAACCATCTGGAAGTATCCACCTGTTAAAGGTGCTAAGCAGGTCATTTCAGTTGATTATTTTCAGTTTAACAGTGTAAAGTTTAGTGTTTTTTTAAAAATTTGAGATGCCATTACATACCACAAATATAAAACCCCAAGAAATATGACTACATGCAGTTGTGTAGTCAAGGAGAAATGCAAGTCAACAGTGAGCCTTCCTCTAATTTGTCAAAATAGAAATTACCCACTTCCGCCTGGGGCTGCCTCAAACCACCAGATTTCAAGAATAGATAACAGTTCATTTTACTGCTGCCTCACTTACCATAATTTGAAGGGGTAGCCATATGTGCATATATTTTTGCCTCTTTAGCATAAAAAACTAGGAAACAACTTTTCCCTATCATTTCTGTACTTTCCTGTTCCCATACAAATAAGCAAGGTAACTTTTCTATGAAGTGCTCCTTTTACTTGTTCTGCAGCTGAACACTCACTGCTGTGGTAACCTGACCATGCCTAAGCAAAACCTCGTAGGTGACCACACACCTGTGTTCAGTCTGTTCAACCATTTCTTTAGAGACGACATCACAGCGCAGGGAGGCAAATTTTGCCATCCTTTGACATGCCAACTAGTGCCTGACCTTGCTCATCCTCCCCTGGATGCACAGTGGGGAGCTGTGGGAAAAATGGTGCCTCACAGAAACCACACAGAGAAGCAATGGCTTAGGAGAAGCAGCACCAGGACACAGCTCTGTGCTGAAACTTCCCAAGTAATGACAAGAAAGAAGGGAGAGGACAGCTGTGGAAAAAATGGCGCCTAACAGTAACACTTCCTGTCCTACAACACTCCTTTTTTAGCCATTTCAGCTCTTCCATCTGGAGCAATGTTTGCAAGCTGGATGTCACAGTCTCCCTACTCTCTGCCGAGTGGGGGTGGCCCTACAGAGCCTGTGCTCTCAGCACACGTCCACCTTAATCCAGACTCCTCATTTACCAAACCCTAGCAAGACTTCCCATACCACAGGCAAGTGTTTGGTCCCTGATGGATGGCTCTGCAACCCAGTGCTGGATGGGTAGGTGCAAATTGATACAGAGCTTTAGTAATGCGTTAATAAAAAACCCAATTAAGATCAAAATACCTTCCACAAAGTTAACATGAAAAGTGGTGTGTTGAGTTAAATTACACTCAGGAATAAATGGCAAATGCCTGCTTATCTCGCTAAGTGGGGCTTTCATGAATAATCCAGCATCCTTGCTAATGATAATGAAAGCATCTGTGCCTTCTATATCAGAATGACTTCTCCCTTAGCCTTTGCCGGATAACAGCTTTGCCTATTGTTGCACACCAGGCCACAATGAAGGGCAGCTAAGCAAGGCTTGATTTTTATGTTGACAGTCTACTGCAGTTAGAGGTGAGTTCTGGTTATTTGCTTTCCCACAAATCCACAAAAAAATGGTACTGCACACCTACGTCATAGTAAAAAATATATTTTATATTTCTCAGCTAATGGCTATCTTTCAACAGAACAGAACTAAAAGTTAAAACCAGACAAAAATCTGTAAAAAGCAACTCCACCATTTACCTCCATGACACTGTACTGGTGGAGTCATTAAAGGAGAGGCCTGGCTTTAAATTCAAAATTCAGCTGATACATGTAGTATCCCATTAATTTTAAGGTTTGCATCAGGAAGGGTGAGGTCAAGTACAGAGCTGGTGGAAAATAATCAACTCTTTTTAAAGGAAAAAATATACTGACAGGAGTAACCCCACCAAATTACAAAAGGGAAAGCAGTGTGGGGATGGGAACAGACTATAGGTTAGTCAGTTTATTAGGGCTTCTAGAATTTGTAGCTTACCCAAGAGACATTTTAGTTACAGGCTAATGAACTGGAAAAGATATTTGAAGAAAAAGGATATCCTAGTTGATATAGTTCACAAAGCATTAGTTAAGCTTCATGAGTCTGATGGACAACAAATTATTGTTGAAACAGCTCAAATCTAAAGAACATTTTTCTGTGTCATTTGTTTCAGCTTGTTCTTCTTTGTCACCTAAAATCAAGAAAGTAGCTCTGCAGCATGCATTTAGGGGCCACATCAGGGACAAGTTTACTCTCCCACCACCTTCCTTGTACTACTTTCCTATCTGAAATCAAACGGGCAGGGACCACCTCTCTCAAACAATGGCAGATTTAAGCCAGAACAGCCTGCCATTCACTAATTTAAGACCATTTCACATTGCTCTAGCAGCATATAAGAGCCTTAAAAAGATGTAAAAGGGTAACTTACACTACTTTAGTTCCCCTGTTATATTGCCAGTGATGTATGTTCAGAGTAACCAATAATCCAGACGGAAATGTTCACAGTTACAATTTCATTGCATGCACAGTATTGGTACAAATATATAACTTGGGATATTTGGTCCTGTTGCCAAGAACACAGGAAGATTTACTAATTACAGCATGGTCTCTATAGCATTCCCTGAGCTGTAAGACAGGGAACCTGCAAACACAGCACGGCCTGCAACTAGAAATTGCTTTGCCCTGTTATGGACCATCACAGAATCTTAGAATGGTTTGCGTTGGAAGGGACCTTAATGATCATTTAGTTCCTGCTGTGGGCAGAGACACCTTCCACTAGACCAGTGTCAGGGACTGAAATATTATAGTTAATGACATAAACATTTTCATGAAGGACTTTTGCTTATTACAACAAAACTGTATTACAAAAGCTGCAGAGAATACCACCACTCCCTGAACAGGCCTTCGGAGTGAGGCCCTACACCACTCATTGATGAAGATAAGATAGAGTAACAACTCAGGGCTGGGGGAGAAGAATACACCCACAGAGCACAAGCTTAGTACCTTCAGTGTGGAGACCACAGCCCCAGGGCTATCAGCTGCCCAGTTAGAATGGGCCCTCAAACCAAAGGGTGGGTGGAGAGAGGCTTTGGGCGTGTGTTGGGAAAACCTCTGGTGAGAGGCGCAGTGAGCGCCCATCCTCTGCTGTGCAGAGGAGCCCAGCTGTGGGGCCCTTCACCCCGGGGAAAAGCGCATCCACAGAGAGGGGTGTCATGGCCCATCAAAGGCCCCCCACAAAGGGGTCCCCAGACCCTGCACCAGAGATGATGCAACAGACCCTCAGTGCTGCAAGGAACAGTGTCAAACTGGCCCCCTGCAAGGGAGGCACATGGGTATTCCCACCTGCCCAAAACGTAGATTAATCCACTGGACTCTGTACTTTTTGGTGTGGCGTGGCATGGCATGGCACAGCGTGGCATGGCACGGCATGGTGTGGCGTGGCAGCGGCAACAGGGGACCCTCACCACCAAGAAGACCAGATGGAGGGGTGCAATGAGATGTCATTTGGACCCTCGGATGGGTGATATGCTTCCATCTAACTCCTGTCATCCCTTCCCTGTCCCCACACCCGCCACACACACTGCTTTCTCTATTTCTTTCTTTCTTTTCTCTTTCTTTCTCTTTGTCTCTTTTACTATTAAATAAAATATATCAATTTTTTGGCATCAACATCTCACCTCGTTTGGTTTTAATCACATTTTTGGGGTATATTTTGAACCTTCAAAATTCTTTCCGGTTTATGCACAGAGACTTAATTTTCTTTGCTCTTTTGAGTTTAAACTGGATCGTAACAGGTTGCTCAAAGCTCCATCCACCCTGGCCTAGAACACTTCCAGAGATGGGGCATCCACAGCTTCTCTGGGCAACCTGTCCCAGTGACTCACTACTCTCTGAGTAAAAGATTTCTTCCCAATCTAAATCTCTCCTCCTTTGGTTTAAAATTGGACCCCTTCTCCTGTCACTATCTGCCCATGTAAAAAGTCATTCTCCCACTTTTTTCTAAGTCCCTCTAAGTACTGAAATAATGTTACAAAAGAACATCAANGAACAGTGTCAAACTGGCCCCCTGCAAGGGAGGCACATGGGTATTCCCACCTGCCCAAAACGTAGATTAATCCACTGGACTCTGTACTTTTTGGTGTGGCGTGGCATGGCATGGCACAGCGTGGCATGGCACGGCATGGTGTGGCGTGGCAGCGGCAACAGGGGACCCTCACCACCAAGAAGACCAGATGGAGGGGTGCAATGAGATGTCATTTGGACCCTCGGATGGGTGATATGCTTCCATCTAACTCCTGTCATCCCTTCCCTGTCCCCACACCCGCCACACACACTGCTTTCTCTATTTCTTTCTTTCTTTTCTCTTTCTTTCTCTTTGTCTCTTTTACTATTAAATAAAATATATCAATTTTTTGGCATCAACATCTCACCTCGTTTGGTTTTAATCACATTTTTGGGGTATATTTTGAACCTTCAAAATTCTTTCCGGTTTATGCACAGAGACTTAATTTTCTTTGCTCTTTTGAGTTTAAACTGGATCGTAACAGGTTGCTCAAAGCTCCATCCACCCTGGCCTAGAACACTTCCAGAGATGGGGCATCCACAGCTTCTCTGGGCAACCTGTCCCAGTGACTCACTACTCTCTGAGTAAAAGATTTCTTCCCAATCTAAATCTCTCCTCCTTTGGTTTAAAATTGGACCCCTTCTCCTGTCACTATCTGCCCATGTAAAAAGTCATTCTCCCACTTTTTTCTAAGTCCCTCTAAGTACTGAAATAATGTTACAAAAGAACATCAACAAACCACACTAGAGTGTAAAAAGATCCAGATAACCTAGTATTCTCTTTCCACCAATGGGCAAATGCAGATGCCTGAGGAGCATGGTCCTCCTCTGAGTCTCTCCTACTGTTCAACCTTTGCCAGCTCAGGGAACTCCTGAAAGAGAGTCGATTTCTGGGCACTGAGCATTCCTTCACAGATTTTCCTTACATAAATTCATGCAATCTTCACCCAAATGCCCATAAACCATCAGCATATACAAAGGAGTTCCTCAGGTCTGTTACCATATCCTTTATTTTGATTTTAGATTCTGTTAGCTCTATTTCATGTCTTTTTGTTCTTGTAGAGGATGAAGCTGTGAATGATCAATCATTATGCACTCTGTCGTGTCACTCACTAGTCTACATCCCTCGGGCATTTCTTTTGTCAGTCAGTCTGAAGGATTCCCGTCTGTTTAATCCTGCCTTCAAGTGAAGTTGTCCAATAACTTTGACAAGCCTGTTGCCATTTTCTGAACATTTCTAGTTGTTCTAGATCCTTTAAAATGCAAGGACCAGAACAGCATGCAGTATTCAGAGGTGGGAAATTATCCTCTATTGTTTTCTCTGTTCTTTTCCTCACAATTTCTAACTCTTTGAACAGCTACTAGTGGATTCATTCAGTCTGAATGGAAAACAGCCTCAGTTTAAGATTTAATTTCTAGATTAACTTTTTTTGACTGCGGTTGGGCACTGACCAGAAATTTTCATAGAAGTGTCTATATTACAAAGTTGGAATCTTATTCTCTAGTACCAGTGGTAAACAAAGAGTTTATATAAACTTAGGGCTATTCTTTCCTTTCAGACTTGAGTTACATTAAATTTCAGTTGCCATTGTGTTGTTATTAAGATCATGGGATCTTTCACCAGTATTTCTTTCTTACTCTCTCACCTCAGTAAGTGTTATTTGCAAAGTTTTTCATATCACTGCTCATCACCTTTCCTAGATTGTTTATGGATTTACTGCATAGCAGGTATCCTAGTACTGTTCCTGAAGAACTTTGCACTGTCTCCTTCCACTGCCTCTTTCCACTGCCAAATTATTCATTTACTCCCATCACAGAGTGACAAGATGGGTCAGGAAGGGACCACAGTGGTCATCTGGTCCAACCTTCTTGCTCAAGCAGGGTCATCTCAGAGCACATGGCACAGGAATGTGTCCAGACAGTTCTGAAATATCTCCAGTGAGGGAGACTCCACACCCTCTCTGGGAAGCTTTGGTTTCAGTGCTTGGTCTCTGCACAGCAAAGTTCCTCCTCAGGTTCAGGTGGAAGTTCCTATGCATCAGTTTCTGCCCGTTGCCTCTTGTTCTATTGCTGGGCACCACCGATAAGAGCCTGGTCCATTCCCTTGACACCCTCCTTGCAGATTCTTAAATCTTCTAATAACGATCATTTAACACTTTTTAATCTATACAAAGATCTTTCTCCTCACGCCACTGTTGCAAGGTTTCATTAAGAGACTTTATACACAACCCAAAATCCTCTGGAAATCCAGGTGGACTACATTGATTCAATCACTTTAAACTGAATATTTAGACAACTCTTGTGAGACATGGTTTCTCCTTACAAGAAGGATTTTGCTCCTCACCACGGTATGATATTTCTCCAACCTTTCTCTTATACCTCCTCACTGGTCACTAGTTCCTCAAATCTAATCTAGCAGGCTTTAGCTTTTCCCATTACGAATACAATGGAATGGCTATGTTTGAATTATTACTCTTGTATTACCTATTTCTTTTGTGAGTCTCCTCTGCTGTAATGGTAGGTTATTCAGACACGCCTGCAGGATTAGGGCACTTTGAATATCCTGTCATAACAGTTGTCTATTGATCACATTGAACTCAGTTCAGCACCACTGAAGGAAAGGTGGTCTCAGCCCCTTGAGTTGGTGTAACAAGGAGTAAAATGAAGTCTTGCCTTATTATCACAGAGGCTGAGTGCTCTTTATATGTTTTCCCTAGATTATAGTTTTTATTGCTTCCTGCAACTACTAGTGGGTTCATTCAATCTGAATGGAAAACAGCCTCAGTTTAAGATGTACTGAACTGACTCACTCCTGATGTTTTATCTCCCGTAGTTGTGATACCTGGCCTTGTTCCTTTGAATCCGGTCCCGCCACATCTGTGCCTGTTCCACTCCTCTCTGCTCCACTGCTTAAACCAGCACATGCTGCAAGCCTGACTCTCTGTTCTGATGTCTACAGTCTCCTAATTTCAGGGTGTCCGTGCTTGTATTACAACGTGTGCCTGCACGGACCCAATGCTTGTAAATTCCCAGACCAAACAGGCTGGAAATAACTACTCTCTTTTTTTTACTAGGTTTATTTCCTTCCTTTTTAATTTCTCAGAGACAGATATCTCCATAATTAAGAAAACAGCTTTCTCTCAGAAATAGGTAAATGATATTCCTTTGAATTCTATGACACAGTCTAAGGACTTACACAGAATCTGCTCATGCCCTTCAAAGGAATGAGTAATAATGTGCAGACATGGAAAGCTATTGCTTTAAGCACCACCTCAAAGCAAGCTATTCCCACAATTTTCTTGCTATCTCCTCATTAATCAACAGTAGGCTTTGTGAAAGTTCAGGAATGCATTTGGAAAAAGGAAGTAAGATCAAATGCCCTTTATCTTTCCTGTCGTTCTCCTTGGAGGCTAGAAAACCCTTTCTTAGAGAGTTCCAAGGCCAGTCATGGAACCAGGCACCTGAAGAAGGATCTCCAGGGTGATGAGAAGCCTCCACCACTGCTTTTGAGTGAAAACATAACCTTAGTAATTTGCTTTTTAGGTTAATGATGTAAACTCTTTCCCTCCATGTTACAATTTGGAACATAAAAAAATAATGCAAAGAAATTGCCTAGAGATTTTCTTTCTATAATAGTTTATTTTCTTCACTCTGCCGTGGAAAGCAGTGATTTGGCCCAAGGACAGCAGAGGAGGGAAGGACTTCAAAAAGCTCCTGCCAGTGGCCCAGCTCAGTTCCCACTGAAAGAACAGAGTCTGCTGAGTTTACTGAAGTCAGCCAGCTGATGAGCACATTCGAAAACACATCTTTGTCTGAGACAGACAGTGGTGGAGCTGGGCATAAAATTTCTGAAGTTTACTTTGCCTAGAGGGAAGCCCTGTCTCTCAAATTGCATTGAGGGACAGCACGCTTCTTTTCTTGTTACCATACTCTGATTAGAATTCAGTGTAAAGATTAGTGATAGCAGCATGGCTGGACATTTTTAGGCCACAAATATGCTCTTACATAATCAGATTATTTAATCTTTTCATAAAGATGCATTTCTTCATCATAAGACGATACAGGGTTTGTTTGCTACAAGAAGTAATTGTTATAATTTATTAATAGAAGTCTGGCTGTTTTTATTCAGAGTTAAGGTTTTTATGACTCCTGAGCCAGTGACGCCCAGTAATTATATCTGTAGCTTTTGGCTCCTGTTGATACAGTGCTGCTGTATTAGAAGGATTACTTTTATATATTGGCCAGCCAGAGAAGATTTTTCTTTTATGAATACCGAACTTCTGAGAGGCTTTTTGAATTAATAACAGTGGAATTAGTGCTTTGAAGGCATTTTTATTAAAATGGTGACTCGGTGGACACTATGTAGCAAGGTTGGTTGAAAAGTAGGATGTATGCTGGAGAGGAAAACCATAGGCTTTTTACATTTGTTCTAGTTACAAGTCCAGAAAAAAATGACAAAATACTCCCAATTTTTCATGAACCAACATATTGTAAAATACTTCAAAGTGATATGGCTCCAATTTCTTTCAAAGGATACAAAAGAGGCACTTCCCTGCAGACATGCCAGCCCCTGCCCCAGCAGTTTAAATATTCTCAGTCCCTGTACAGAGAAAACAAAACACAGGCAGCAGATGTAAATGCAGGAGTCTGCAGGAGAGCAAAGACAGGGACCTGGGCTTGCTCTCGAGAGGTCAGTGCCTTGGTCAAAGGGCTATTCATCCACCTTTGATTTCTTTTCAAGTCACGTGGTTTGGAGTTTCTGTTCAACTCCAATTTTAGACAAAGGTCCCATCATTTTTAACAGCTGGTCTGTCAGAAACTTATTTCCCTAGAGTTTTTTCTGTTTGTTTTTTTTTTTTTTCCTAGATCACTGGAAAGTGCTGTTCACCTTCTGAGGTGAATTCTGAAGAATTATAAAATTGTCCAGATTCCCTGAACTATTTGCATCTTCCCACACAGGAGATGATCAGAGGATTTCTAACAGGGATCTAAACCCCAGGGGATCAGATGAAACCACAGGGGATCAGATGCCTTGAGATATTGTTATGGACACATCAGACACTTTCAATGTATAGAAAGTTTTAACAGTGGAGCACACTATGCAGTAAATATTCTGTTCACTTTTCCTTTAAAATTTTGCTACCATATGCAGTCCAAGTGCTTAATAACCATTTAAATCAAGTGCAAAAATGCTTCTCTAGGTCAATATCCTTGATAATGGTGAACCCACAGATATTTCTCCTTCTATAAATATTACTGCTGTTCAATTCTTTGTTGAGATTTTTTGATCCTATTTGTTACAGAGAGCGTGCATTCTTGGGCAAAAGAGATTTCCCCAAAGGCAGGATAACAGTTAAATGAAATGTAAATGCAGGGATGGCAATAAGATATCATACAGCACAATACTATAAATATTTTAAGTCCCTCTACATTCCATATTATGATGCACATGAAACTGACCCAAATGAACACTGTTCTAGTGCAGAATTATGTCATGCAAGTGCTTTGCAAATACCATAAAGTTCCAATATGAGCATACTACCTGGAGAGAGAACGCTATTTCGGGATATTTCCAAACCCAGTGGCAATTGTGTACATTTCCTCCGCATCCTCCAAGTCCAGAAATAAGGAAACTTTTGCCACTTACTAGTTTTGATCTCTAATGGTTCATCCTTGACTACAGCTTTTACCCCAGCCTAAGAGCTAGTGTTAGTACTTTTGTTTGACAATAATGAGGAAATAAGGTTACTGCAACCAGAGCTAGCCAAGGAGCCCTTAAAATCCAATTTAAAAAAACATAGTAAGGACACCCAAGTAAGATAATAGTGTCTAAAAGTTCATTTTCTTGGTTGGTAACACGTTTAAATACACAGACAATGCCCCAGATCTGCTGGACCTAGAGCCTATGTGTTCCCTCATGCCCAGCAAGGACAATCAGCAAAACACACTTTCTGCAGTTACTGAGGAGAGAACAGGGGATGCTAACTTCTGCTCCTCCATCTCACAGCTGTTATTCTCACCTGTGCTTATGCTCAGAAAAAGCCCCAGAATATAAGCTGCTGTTGTAAGAAACAACTCTATGTACCATATATTGCACAACAAATGTTCAAATATCCATGACACTGACATGTATTATTTAGTGCTTTTTTTTCCTGATTAAATTTTCATCTCTAAGACCTTGGTTTCATTTCGTTGGATTCATGTTTTTCAAAACCTGCAGTTGTTTTCCACAAAGCTATAGATAAGTTGTCCTTTTAAAAATCCAGAACATATATAATCTGAAACAGTCCACTTTTCATGCTAAGGGCTTTTTTACAACTACTTAGCCTCTTGTCCTGATTTACATAAAAGGTTTATATGCCACCATCTAATTTCATGGCAATTATTTTTTCTTCTGTATAGGAGTGAAGTAGCAATCTTTTTATTTTATTTTTTTCTTCTAATTTTTTTCTATAAATTGAATAAAAAATCTGTGGGTTTGTAGCATGAAGTAAGTATCTGGCTGACTGAAAAGGCTCAAAATGATTCCTTAGGAAATTTTGTGTACCTCTTTTTTTTTTCTTTTTTTTTTTAAAGAAATGTCCCTTTTCTACAAAATGATTCTTCCAGATTAAAGTAGTACTGCTGAAGTGATTTTGGACATTGATTTACAACAGTGCTGCATATTGTTTGAAAGAAGGAGTTTTAGAGGGCAGTAGTCAGAGCAAAACTACTATGGCTTTTAGAAAGTCAATAACATGTTACAAAAAGCCCTGTGCTCCAGAAGGGCTCAAGTTCCCTAATGGGAAACCCAGCGGCCTTCGATCTTGTGCCTTAATGTATCTGACGTTTGAACTTCTGTCTCCAGACAATGACCATGGAGGTGGTTTAAGCCAACACTCCTTACCTTGCAGCTGACTCGAGGTGAGCACGCAGGGGCAGCAGCTGCCGTGGCCGAAGCGCAGCAAACCAGTCACTCACAATCATCTGTGCCCGGCCCCGCGAGCCGAGCCTGGGCAGGAAGGGTGCCAGGGAGGTGATGTTTTGCACAGGATTTTCCACCCACTCCTTTCAACGCAATCTCCCGCTTCCCTTGTAATCCCCACACCTCATTATGACCAGAAATAGTAAATCTAAATCTGTTCGTTGTACAAGTAGACCTTAAGCCAGTTCATTCCTCCTCACAGACACCTGCACCCACAGAATGCAGTAACGAGGGAAGATGGTGACCTGTGGCACCAACATCCCTTCCCTATCCACCCCTGTCTTTCTCCTGGCTTTTGTACATGGCAGGACAGACTACCACTTTGCTACACTCCAGTGTCCTCATCACATCAACAGAATGTAAATGACTATGGAGAGGAATTCAGGTGGCAGAAAGGATTTCCACCAACCTGCTGAAGGGAACAGAAAGAGGAGAAATTTTGCTTGCTCTGTGTTATGTCTTCACACAAAACCTGGAGGCGGTCAGAAACCAAGGAAAAGCAAGCCCAGGGTCTTTGTCCAGCAGCTACCTCTGTCTTTAACTTCCCATCTCCTTCTCTATGCTTCTGTTTATGAAATTGTAATGATAGTAGTAAAACAAATGCAAATAAATAATGGATGGAAGAATACATCTTGGGATAAATAAATTATGGGCGTCATGCTGACTTTCAAGAGTAAGAGTTATTGCAGTTCATGCTTGAGAGGGGCTGTCATGGGGGGTTTCTCCTGGATGTGCCAGCGCTTGCACTGTGGTGCTGCAGGAAGTGGCCTGCACGGGCAGGGACAGGGGTTTGCTGCTGTAGGCAGGGTGGTGTCAGAGGCAGTCTCCTCCAGCTAGAGCTCTTGTAGGAGTTAGCACTACAGACTGGAAGAAACTACACATTTCAAAGGAAAAAAACCCCACAGTAGTCCAGATTAGTCCTAAGTACCCCGACACTTGCTGCTGGCATACAGAGAGGGCTGAGCAAGGCATCTGGAATCAGTGACTTCCTAGCCTCCCCAGCAGCCCTTCTCCCAACCGCATGCCCAGGCTCACAAATGGATTGCTTCACTTTCCTTTTTTCCCTGTGGGGTTTTCCACCTCCTTCCTTGCAGCTGAAGGAGAAAAATTAAGATTCTCTGCTAGTATAAAGTGTCCATGGACTTCAGTTTTTCCCAGCAGAGGATCAGATACTGACCTAGAAATACCAAATAATAGGATCAGACTTGTTCCCCATTCAGAGATGGCAGAAACAGTTGGGGGGTTTCTGATAAGGGAATTGAATGAAGCCCAAGCCTCAGAATGCTCTGGACCATCATTTTTGTGCTTCAAAATAGGAATGAGTCTGAACAACTTCCTGATTTCTCTTTTTTGGTATCTGGCACCATCTAAATCTAAATCCCTTGCTGCATCCAGAGGTTTGGGAAATGAAATTTAAGTACCAGAAACAAAGGGAAGAACTATTGGAACTGTTATACTTTAGCTGTGTCCCTAAGGTAGGTGCAGCTGAGAAACAGGGATTTCTCAATGTGCACAATTTCTTGCAGTCTCGCTAAAGCTGAGCTTTGTATCAGAACATCCTGCCACATGTACCAGGTTTTGGATGTATTCTGTGCAGACACACCATAGTGCATGAAGTAACAGACATTGATCTTTCTTGCTTCCTTGTACCCTCCCCTGTACCAAATCCACAGACTGAAACTTATCTTTTGTTTATATATAGTTTATGTGGAACTGGCCCTCAAGTTCCAGCTCTGTATATGTACTTCTCTGTTTACTTCCATTCCATTTCTTTGATACTGGTTTCATATTCTCATCACATTTAATCTAATAGGAATAAAGAATCCCCAAAATTATTTGGTTTCTACAAGTTCTGTTAATATAGACAGTCAAGAAGAAAGAAAGTCCTACTCAGAGCCTGAACTGAGTGAAACAGTGCTCGCACATTATTAAACATTGCAGAATCTATGTGGATGATGGGGGACAGACACATGGAGACACTTTTGAATAACATGACAATTTGGAAAACATCTCCCTAAATTTACGACTTCTAAAATCTACGCTAAAATCAACCAGTTTTGATTGACAAACGGCATTAGTTTCAGTGCTTATAGAAGTTGTTGTCTCACCTTGGGTCCTACTTCATCTCTTCCCTCCACGTCTTTAATACTAAATGACAAAGCATTAAGCAAGAATTAGTGGAACAGACATTGATCAGAACTCCCATGGTCTCAGTACCTTGTCTTGCCTCTATGATATCCACCTGTGTCCACAACTTTTAGTTTAAAGCCCTTTCTACAATGTCATCATATTCAAAACAGAAAGGGGAATAATAATTTTTTTCACTCCTTAACCAAAGTCTCTCTGTTTCCTCTAGTATCTTATGGTTTTCTATGGTATCTTTGGCATTCAACTCAAAGAGATTTACCTGTTTGTGAATGCTCCAGTGGAGAAAGGAAGTCATTTTCTCTTGAGAAACCTGATGGACTTTAAACTGCTCAGTGCATTCCAAGACATTTGTTTAGTTTCTTCTGGGAGTTTCATTGACAAAAAGATGCCAAATTTCAAGAAAGCAAAAATTGTTTTGAATTTACTGTTCCTTTTGGTGACAAATATGGTTTCATCATCACATTGCTATTTTAGCTTTGTCTTCATGTCTTTAGTGTCATAGAAACTCTCACTAAACTATCTTTTAAAAGCTCTGTCTTTAAGGTTTAAAATTCTCTCAATGCGGATTCACAGTGGATATGACTTCCTTGAGCCTTGTGTGTGGTAATGAGAAAATAGCAGCAGTTTTAATACTTTTGAAAATGATAATAGCAATAATAATAATAATAACAGAAAAGGAATCTTCACCAGATGTTCTGTAGTAACTTCAATAGTTTAAAAATATTCAGATAGGTTACCTTTTGCTGCAGAGACATCTGATAGCCAAACTATCCCCAAAGTAATCTCCAATACAGTTCTGATTATTTCCGTTGAATGGCATAGGGGATAATGGAGCACACCATTTTCTGCGCTTTCTAGGTTCTTAAATCCAGAAACACTGCATAAGGCACATAAAAACATATGGGCTTGAGCAATAGAATTTTGTTTCAAAATTATTTGTGCTACTGAATATGTAACTTAGTGGTCTGAGACAAATACTACTTGAATTTCTTATTAAGAAACTGATACAATCTCTTCTCTACTAAAAAACGTAATACAAATTATATTTCTAGGTAGGGTTGCTCTTATCTGTGTGACCTGTTATATCTGTAATGTTAGATTTTAAATACAGGGAGAATTTTCCCAGGCAGACCAAGTGATTCAAGGACTGGTTAGAGAAACAGCAGGTTTTAACATAGTAATGACTGACTGAACCTGCTTCATCACAAAAAACAAAACAAAACAAAACAAAACAAAACAAAACAAAAGGAAAAGAAGCCAATCCTGAATATTCCAATTTTTTTCTGGTTTTACTTGTATGGTTTAGACAGAAGGCAAGTATGAAACAAAACTGTAACAAGAACATCCCAAGTCTGATTTACTGTTACACCAGTAAAGATTTTAAGTAAAAACTTTTTTCTTTATTTGAGTCATATATTGCTGCTTATCTGTTATTCAGAGTCAAGGACTACCTGGTCTAGAAGTGTTTCATCTGTTTCACTCAAACTGGAACATCCCATTTCTTTGTACTGTGTATCATTCAGTCCATGCTTCCTTTCAGAGCAACAATTTAAGGCACAAATATGAGGTTTTACCCCTGTTTGCTGCAGTTTCTAGAGTACAGAAACACTGAAGAAAAGCCCAGCAGCCTGTTTTCTCCAAACAAAAGCTGATTTATGCTGGTAGCTCACACATAAGGATTGCTTAATGGTGCATCAAAATCTTTTCAAAACAGAGGCAAGATTGGCACCCAAGTGTGTGAGTGATTTTGGGTTGGGGTACAGGCAGGTGACCGAAACTATTCATTGTCTGACAGTTACCTTCAGCCTCACTTATATATTGATTTCTGCCTGAGCTACTTCTAGACAAAGGCAGCTGCAGTGTGTACATTTGCACCCCATGTTCTGGAGGCTGGCTGCACTTCGTGTCAGATTTTCTAGAGACCACTCAGCCTGAGTATGCATTTTAGTTAAAGCAGCCATTAATGCAGATGGAGAATGAACTTAGAATGGTATCTGGCACACGGGAAAGCAGACTCTGTGATAAATACATCTAGCACTTTAGACACTTTAGATTCCTCTGGGACAGCTGCAACATCTTTGAGTGATCACTGCATCATCAAGCTGTGGATCGTAGGTTAATTGGAAAGTTTGCTAATGCAATAATTGTACCAAGGCTATGAAGAATAGCACTGCTTCTTTGCACCATTTTACTTCAGATGCTCCAACCCTTACTTTCATGAAGAAAATCCACGGGTATCTAAAAGCTGAAACAAAATATCATACTTGTTAGTCTATTCTGACATCTACAAGGAATTGTTTCCAAAATTGGTTGCAGATTTTAGGGGTCCTTTATTTTTTATTCAGAGTAATTAAACAGATCAAAAGCTTCTCAAATTAAGTGAAAATTAAACATGGGTTTCTTCTCTGCAAAGAAGGAAAAGACAATAGAATTGAGCTCAATGGTAATTCAAATCACAGGTAAAAACTAAGATATTTTCCTTAGGGGATTTTCTTTATGTATTAAGCGGCCAAATGGTTTAACGAGTTCTGACATGTATGTTAGTGCCAGATACCTGCACAGCTGGCATGCCTGCAAACAAGCAGGTGCTCTTCTTCCAATGGGTTCCTCTCATAAAAAAAGAACACGCACATACTTTCAGGCTTGAGCTTTTGAGGTGCAAAGGACCAACAAATGATCATGACCTCTTTCAAGCAGGGGTTCTACATTTCTCATGGTGAGTGGCTTTCCTCTCGCTGGAGTTCAGTTGCTGTAAGGGAGTACAGGTTCCTCCACCCAGCCCAGCACAGCAGTGTTGAAAGATGTTTTCTAGCATGTCAGGAGCCACAGGGTTTGTTCTGCCTGTTCTGACAATAATTATCAGCAACTAAGTGTAAATGCAATGAAATTTGACCGGTATGCAAGAAAAAGAGAGTACAGTTGTGTTTGATTCAGAAACAAGTCTTTATTTAGACCCACCTCTACTGCAGAAGTGATTACCTGAGCATGAAACAGCTAATTTTCTGGGCTCTGAATATTACAGAGACTGGAAAGAGCACAGCATATTGAAAAATATTAAATTATAAGACCATACAATAGTAATCCTGTTTCCATTTTAGTGTAAAAATAGTGGTTGAATGCAAGGAGCAGACATCATCATATCTACCAAATTCTCACTGTAGACTCTCAGGCTGTTATTTGAAGCTGTGAATTCTTAAATGTCTTCTGTAAAGGATAAAAAAACCTGAATGTCTGATGGCCTCAAACCCCTTCCTTTGTAGGAAATACAGATTTGTCTGAAGAAGATTGTCATGTCAAATGTGACTGATAACATGTCAATAGGCATGGCACACTGGCCAAAACCAGTGAAAATCAAAGCTTCCCTCCCTGACAGTGGTGTGAATCAGGCTCTTCTCTGCTCTCATTCTCACACAGTAAACCAAGATTCTGCTTAGCAGGAAATTTTGGAATTCTGTAACAAATTCATTGTATAATGTAATGGATTTTCCCTTTTATAGTAATGCTTCCTTCTTCCAGTCATTATTCTACAACCTGAAAGTGTTTTCATCAAGGATAGCTCAAAGGCCTCTGGCCAAAGAAACTGCAAGGGAAGGAGGAGAAATCGAGTACAGAGGCTTCTTTTCCACAGCTCTGTCCATGAAAATGACAGCAGTGGATATACCTAGGCAGCCTATATATCCCAGCCTTGATTTTTACTCCCATCATTTTGGTGCATACAAGGGCTGCTCAGTAGAACACCTGAGGTGGGAGGTTGGTGCAGAGCTCTATTTCTAACAGCGTTTGCAAAACCAGGCAGTTCCTCACAAGGGTGTGGTGAGAGCAGGGAGTCCAAACCCACCCCAGGCAGCAGAGAGGCCCTGGGAAGGTCCCCCCTAACTGTGCACAACGTATGGGGAAATCTCAGACCTTGCCTCCAACTTCTGAAGTTGTGCATATGGAAAAGAACCAGGTTTTAATTGTAATCTATCACAGCTGTCAAAACATCTGGCCAATTAAGTCTGGGATCCCTGCTGTAAATCACAGCAGGAACTTTATGTATCTCTTTCTTATTTAAGTGTCTAAAAATACAATGCAGGCTCTGGCTGGCTCCATCCCCTTTGGGCTCCTGCAAAGAACAGACGCTGAAAAATGGAGCAACTTCTCCAGAGAAGGGTCTCACCACAGGCAGCTTGCAGTTGGCATAAAGGTCCTGTAGCTTACCTACAGCACAACATCTGTACCTGAGGCTGGGCCAACAGGACGGGGCTGTGCTGCACACCAGGAAAACCTCGCTGGCATCAAACATGAGCAGAACTTTCTCTCTTTTGTACCTGCAACCAGTCCTGTGGGCAGAGAGAAGGATGGCCAATCAGAAAAAGTACTGCTGCCTAGTCTTCTTGATTCACTTTTGCAATGTCATTGGTTTCAGTAATTATATAAAAACATAAAAATGGTAGTAATTATGATAGTTATTGCTTTACAATAAATATATTTTATTATCATTGCATTGATTTTTTTTTTGTTTGTTTTCATTGTAGAAAGAGTGTTACTGTAAATGTCCTTGATTGTTCATTTTTGTGTACAGGGCTTTTTAAAAAGTGATAAAGCCATTCAGATAGGGTTTCTATTTATAGTTTTAGCTGTCTCCTATCTAAAGTAGTAAATTAATTGGGATTTGGAGTGGGAAAATACTATATATATATACAGACACATATATATTCAAATATAAGTCATTTGAGCAACCATGTAACTCTATTCTTATTTTTCACTACTCTACTGGTAAAAATAATGCTGCACATTTTTTATAAGAACCATATGAAAGCAATAAAATAAAGTAAAATGATCATAAAACCAATCACATATTTTATAGAAAATAGGAGTACAAAATCATTTTGTGTGAGACTTCTTTACCACCAAGCAATTTATCATTTAAGAAAAGACAACATTCTGCTGTGTTTAAGCATCTACTGTGTTCAACTTCTTGCGACCCATAGGGGTTTCTATTCAAAAATCTTTACTCATCACTGGTCATGCCAGCACAATCTTTTAGTGCCAGGGGTAGAGTAATTTGATGGTTCTGGTAAGTTTGCAAGTGATCTCTCTCTTGTTTTACATTCTGCAATTTCAGGCTTTTTCATACACCTTCCTTTAGCTGAAAAAAATCTCAATTTCTTAATATTCTAGGAGTACTTTACTGGCCAAATTTTTGGGGATGAGCTCAAACTTAATGCATAAACCCCACAATCTAAGAAAGTAAAAACAAATTTAATGCTGCACTGCTTTGGAGAGACTTTCAATTAATTCAACTGAGATAATATTTCAGATGTTTCCCCTTAAGAAGCAACTTGGAGTTCACACTCCTCACAAAACACTATGTGTGACCTAGGCTCCTTTTATTCACCTTTTATAGCCCTTGATATATAGCATTATTTGATTTACATTACAGGGAAGATCTATGAGCATCTTTGGGCAGTAAATTCAAATTGGATCAGCCACGTTATTCCAGTTTATTTCCCCTGTTTTATTACAGGATACTAAACAATGCAAGCATTATTATCTAGTAACCCTACGCCTTATCCTGTAACTCTATCCTAAAAATACATTTGTTAACCAAAGTGGAATTCTTCTGTAGGCATGTGCATAAGCTCTGTGAAATACAGCATTGCATCTTCAGAGGACACTACACCCTTCTGAGTCATTTTTGTGCAATATAGTCGAAGGGAATTTTTTCTGTCCAAGCTCTACTCTTATAATAGCATGTGTTGTTATTTTAAAAATGCATATAACTATTGATCTTGGCAGGCTAATAAAGTGCAGGGCTAAAACCCTCGTTAATTTTTTAATTTTACCATTTTTAGTGGACTACAATTCTGTTTGTTACTAAGGTAATTGTACATTATTCTCTCCAGTTAGAGAACAGCTTAGTAATAAACAGTATGGCAGACCACCCATTGTACATTTCCTTTTTAAAGCTGCAGTCTGAGACACAATAGAAGGAAGGACTTGTCACTCTTAACTTGAATTCAGTACTCTTAGACTGCTGTAAAACAGTTACTGGGATGGGGAGAGAAGAAGTGAGCACAGGAGGAAGTAAAGCAAAAGTAACCAGAGGTGCAAAACCTTTCATTTCTCATCAAAAAGAAGCAACTGTTGTTCACATAAAAGCATACTGCTTTAAGGATATGAATATCAGTCCCAAGAAAACTGTAAAAATATCAGGCTGGAGCATACCTTCTCTGAAGCTCAACATTTACAGAATGTGTTTTCTCCCTTCGCTAATTTTCTTAGTTCTTGGCTGTCTTCCCAGGCAGTAGTTTCTCAGGCTGGTGTGTTGTGATCTAAATGCTAGGCTGGGTTATAAGCTAACTAGAAATACAAAGTAAAAAACAGTGCTTTAAAGTCAGCCTTTCCTACCTACGAAATGTACTGTTTCCCAAACAATCCATGAATTTTCTCACAGCAGTCACCCTGTTTCCCTGTGCAATTACTCCACTGGTACTCTAACAGACCTCTGTGCACTGCTGAGATCCTTCACTCCTCACCAAACTCCCTCTTGGCATCTCTAGAAATTTTACTTCTCTAAGGACTGTTGGTTCAAAACCTTCACAGTCAGTTTTTTCTACCTCCCAAAGCATCATGTCTGATAACCTGAATACAATTTCTTCCAGACTGTCTCAGGAGAGTTTAAGCAAGTGCCTGCTTGTCTTTTTTGTCTTTTTTTTTTTTTATTTTTCATAGAAATAGTCATAATAAAACACCACAGTAAATCTGGACTTATTCCACTGCCTTTGAAGGAGCTAATCTGCATTTACCCCTGTATCACTGAGCTGAAATCCAGCTCAGTGGGACTATTGTGTGCAAAATTTGGTCCTTGTAAAATCTCATAAAATTGTTTAACAGTTACCACATAAATGGGAACGAAAACAAAATCCTGAGCTGAAATCTAAGCAACTGATGATATTTTTTACCATCATGCTGTAGAGCAGGAAAAGTATTTCATTATAGTAGCTGGGTCAGCACTCAAAATTACAGTTTAATTTTGGCTTCCCACACTAATCAAGCTATATTAGCATTAATGACTGTTGGTCTTTCCCCTCTCCCCTTTCCCCCAGGTCTGGTATACTGATGGAGCGAAAAGAGATAATGAATTGGACTGTCTGGTATAAACAAACGAAACAGCAGATGTCTCTGCAAAGATTTGAAAGGGACATTGCTTCATCTTCCTCAGCAGAGAGAGCACAGCTCCAAAAACAGATCAAAGGATTTGGCGGAAGGTTCAAAGGGAAAAGACGATGATTTTCTCCATTTAATTTTTACCTTTTAATCCTTTCTTCTTTCTTTATACTGCAATCTTTCTTTTCTCCCTATCAGTGAGTTTGCTCTGGAAAGATGCCCTTCTGTTGAGGTCCTAACTGAAGGACAAAACCTGACAAGTCAGAGGTCAAAATTCATTCAGCTCT
>VYZQ01011784.1:0-24562 GCA_013400655.1 Mystacornis crossleyi | reverse complement strand
TCCTTGTAAAATCTCATAAAATTGTTTAACAGTTACCACATAAATGGGAACGAAAACAAAATCCTGAGCTGAAATCTAAGCAACTGATGATATTTTTTACCATCATGCTGTAGAGCAGGAAAAGTATTTCATTATAGTAGCTGGGTCAGCACTCAAAATTACAGTTTAATTTTGGCTTCCCACACTAATCAAGCTATATTAGCATTAATGACTGTTGGTCTTTCCCCTCTCCCCTTTCCCCCAGGTCTGGTATATTGATAGAGCGAAAAGAGATAATGAATTGGACTGTCTGGTATAAACAAACCAAACAGCAGATGTCTCTGCAAAGATTTGAAAGGGACATTGCTTCATCTTCCTCAGCAGAGAGAGCACAGCTCCAAAAACAGATCAAAGGATTTGGCGGAAGGTTCAAAGGGAAAAGACGATGATTTTCTCCATTTAATTTTTACCTTTTAATCCTTTCTTCTTTCTTTATACTGCAATCTCTCTTTTCTCCCTATCAGTGAGTTTGCTCTGGAAAGATGCCCTTCTGTTGAGGTCCTAACTGAAGGACAAAACCTGACAAGTCAGAGGTCAAAATTCATTCAGCTCTCTTTTTATCAAGTCTTTTGTCTGGAACGAAAAATATTATTTTCCTAGTACTGGAGAGTCTAACTGTTGTCTCTTCCAGCAGTTTCTGGGACACTTGTTTTTTGAATGCTTATCAAAACCTGCTTCTCTCTCTTGCAATGGAGGGCATGGCAGTTCCCAAGCCTTGTAGATGGGGACATGTATTCAATTTAATCCACAAAACTTTAGGTAGATAGGAGAGCTCCTAAATCACTGCTGTGGTGAGTTCACAGCACCACCAGGTAAAAGGTACAGGGAACTAATGACAGCACAATCTGGAAATGGCAATTAGAAATCTTAGAAAAAAAAATAGGAGGCAGCAGTAGTATAGGTAAAAAATGGATATAGGACCAGAACCCCTTAACCAGCCTGACAGTTACATCTCTGCCTGTAAACAACAAACCAATTATTCAGAGCAGCCATTAAAAGAACAGCTAAAAGCTTAGAACTTACTGAGAAAAGCAGAAGATGATAAACTATTTTTGTCTTGGAAAGCAGACTCCACTTTATTTCAATGTCAGTCAGACTTACTCCTTTGCTCAGAGAATACTGAAAACAAAACACAAGGTTTCAGCTCCTTGATCAGGAACTACTGGTGTTACAATATGTAAGAGGAGATTAAATTGCCACAAAGCAGCAAGAGGAAGCTTTTATTCTTTTCTGATCTTTTTTCTGGGGTTTTTTGTTTGTTTGTTTTTCGGTTTTGGGAGGGTTTTTTTGTTTTGTTTTGTTTTGTTTTTAGTCTATGTAACACTACAGTGTAAATTTTAAAAAATTTTTTAAAGTTTATCAGGATTAACAGGCTGAGCATGGGATATTTAAGGACAGCTCTAGGTGGGGAGCAGACTGCCTTACATCCCTTTTCCAGTAGGAATGCTGGAGGGACTTGAGGGAGAGCAGTTGGTTGGGATCCCTGTCTGGTGATCAGAGGAAGATACACGAAGGAAAGTCAATGAGCAGCAGATAGTGATGAAATGGGACAGTCTGAGGCTTCAGGTGTGTGTTGTTTGGGGTGGCATGAGGGAGCACCTCTTTTAGCCTGGAAGAGTTGTCCACAAGAGAATAAGGAGGATTTGGTGTAAGTGTTCCCATGCACGTTTAGGCCAGTACCAGCACAAGCACCCATGGCTGGTCCATGGGACAACCTGTGGTGTCAGATGTTGGTCACCATCAGCCCACAAGTGCTGCCTCAGTGCTCTCTTTGGTTTGCTGGTTTTCCTGAAGTCATTGATGTCCCTCAGTGGAAAGGTGACTTCTGCCTCATATGCACTGTATGAAGGTTTCCTTTTGGTTAGGCTGGCTCAGGACTCAGCATTGAGTCAAATCTGTTCTGAGCTGTGGCTCTGAAAGCAAAAGGAAAGCAACACCAAAGGAAGCAGACAAAATGTCACAGCCTGTACTACTTTCAGAAAACAAGAAGTACGTCCGTTTGCACTAATGCTAACCAGGTGTTGAGCAAATACAGAAACCTATTAAAATCTAATGGTGTCCTTTAATACCCTCTTTGCTCTGTCAAGAAAAAGATTTGAGCAATGGTGACCTGGATCTCTCTTCTCCACAGAGACTACAGTGAACAAAACAGTCTCCATTTACCTAGCTCCCTCAAAGACTTCAGCTAACAAAAGCCCTCAGCATTCTGTGTTTGTATTTATTTCTTCACATTCCCAAAAATCCCACAATTTATGGAATAGGAGGCTGCTACTTGGCACACAATCTGCTTACAATCCCCTTACAATCTACTCTGCACAAGGCTATTTCAGTAAATAATACAAAGAAGAGATCCCTTCTCCTAGTGGTTGCTTGGGCCCAGGTTAACTGTATAAAACATATCCCACCACAGAAAGTAAAATCTAGCCAGAAACAGGCTGGCCCTCCCTGAATTCTGAGTGATTTTTCTCTACAGTCCCTTTCTTAAGAGCAATAAGCTGTTGAAATGAAAGTCTTGTTACTAAACAGGGGAGAAAAAATCATTTATCTACCATTGTAAAATAATGAAGATTTGAGAACAAAACTGGACTACACAAAGATGCTAAATATACAGATGATCTTGACAGCCCACTATTTATTCTCCTTCCTAAAATTAACTGCTAAGAATGGGATTATGTTCTAGACATATGACCAGTTGCAGGAGGAGAAATATTGTTGCCTATGAACTATAAAAATACAGGGATTTTTATGCTTCACAGAGGAAGTAAATGCTATTGACTTATGTACCGTCTGAGAAGAGAGGAGTGAGTCAGCGCATTGGAGGAATGGACCTCCACTCTCCATCATTCTGTGCCTGACGGTGATGGGTGCAAGACTGGAAGTAAGCAAAAGCTCCTCATTTCTTGCCTCTGTGCAAGGAAGGCAGTCCTGTGGCTCACTTAGGAGCTATTACGAATAAAAACACCTCTGTGAAGGAGCAGAATATTTAATCATGACAACCTATACTTCAGCAGAGTATGGAAATTACTGTAGTAGAGAAGGTTTTAAATGAAATGAAAAACCTTATTATAAACGATAGTTAGAATTTTTGGAGGGGAAATAAAATGGTGCTCAAAAGACAGTCCTTACTGTTTACATTCCAAGGAGCCAGAATTAGTTGTCTTCCCTGTAGGCAGTTTAGGTTGAAAGGGCAAGGATTTCATAAACATTGTGACTGAACTGCCCTTTAACATCTCAGAGATGGCGACTGAGCATAAAGGCACTTTGAAATAGGTATCTAGGGGACATGAATGTTTTCATTGCCTCTGTGGATTATCTTCTCTGAATAAAGGAATTCAGTCTCATAGCCTGTTACCAGCATCTTTTATTAACTTTGGTGAATGACTGAATACAGTGTTTATGAATCTGAAATGGAAAAAAGCACGAAAATGCACACTGGTACTATTGTCTGCTGACACATTCAGGCACTATGGCCCCAATCTTTAGTGCCTGCATGTAGCTTCCTACTGTTTCATTCTTTCTTCTTAGGCCAGCCATGTTACACATTCCTGAGTCATCTTTTAGAGCAGTTTTCAGACTGTCCTAGCACCAAGCTGCAATGAAGAGCACCACCAGAAACAAGGACAGGCATGCCCTGAGGTCTTAGCTGTGCCATGCTGCACTCAGTTGCACTCCTGGAGTCCTAGAAGTGGCAGTGAAGCTGTGTTACCTGTCCTAAACCATGGAGAAGTCAAGTCCTATATAGCCAGTAAGTTCTTGGAACCACTCGTGCCCGTGATGTAGGATCTAGCAGGCAAATATAATCATTTTTAATTTCAGTACGTGACCTTAAACTGATTGCCTTTTCACCCCTATCATCTAATTTAGGAGTTAGGCAGCACCACCCTTGCAGTATTGGCAGGATCAGGTGGAAAGGACAAGCTGAGAAGTAAGGGACATGAGCACAAGAGCTCATGCAGCAATACACCCTTGGCAGACTTGTGGCACCGTGGTGATGGGGGGGCCAACCTGGTGCCTGAGGGTGAGAGCACATACCAGTGGAGGAAAGAGGGATGAAGTTGACCCAGCAGCTAGCTGGGAAATCTCAGCGGTTTTGGCTCTCCCATCAGAAATTACTAAAACTTGAAATATTTTAGTTTGCTGTTAGGAGAAGGAGGACACATTCCAGCAGCCAGGGTGCAGAGCACCCATTGCATCAGGAAATGAGTGACTGACATAAGCCTGTGTTTTTCCAGCAGGATTTAAAAGCGCGCTTGATTTTAACTCACTGTCTGATCATTCAGTTGTCAAATTATAAACGTATGAACTGCAACGAGGTGGGCAGCCTGACCCAAGCTGATCTGAGCTGTGTCTCGACCTGCTTGTAAATACCCTTTCTGCACTGCATTATCCAGCATCATATGTCAGAGGTCTCCTCTGACAGTGCCAAGTCAAATTCTTATACGTTCTTCATCCACTTTGTTCATGGAAGGCCTTTAAACCAGCTGAAGAAGCGGGTCATGCTTACTTCTCAATTTAAAAGAGAAGTAAATGCAAGTAACAAGTCAGCCAATGCTCCCAGCCAGGCTAGTGCCCCTCAGAAGGGCATCCTGCTTTGTCAGGTTAATGTGCACCTTTGCTCAGTGAGAACGAGCAGCCACTGCCAACAGTCATGGTGGTGCTCTTTGTGATATTATTAGAACAGGAGGGAGACCCTTCAGCTACTACTTTGGTTTAGGCTGATGACCAAGGCCAACTTTTCACCAGATTCCCCATCAATCAGATGAAAATGGTGCTGTGTCTCGAAAATGGTGCTGCATCTTAAATCTTCACCCATTTAGCTCTCCAGAACCGGAGGATTTTTGATACACCTACCAGATAAGAAGCCAACAGCTTCAAAATTAGAGCTTCCTCTGCCTTTATACCCACTGTACCTGTTAGGGCACAAATTCTAAAACCTTGACCATCAAAGAAGAAAATCAGTGTCATTCTGCATCAGACAAAGGGGGAGGAAGCATATTTTACACCCTTCATCAATATTTAAAGGGCTCTTTTTGAATTTACACTTCCTGATTACTGTGACCTCTATAATAACTTACATTCCAGTTTTTCCAATTTCAGCAGGAATGAGACATATCAAAGGAAACAGAGGTTTCAGGAAGTGATTAAGAAATTGATATTATTACTTGTATCTGTTGAGGCTTGTTCTTTAAAGCTATATGTTTGTTTTTGAAATCCAGCATATAAATATCTGCCAAGTGTCATCTCACTTTACCAAGTTTAACATGGCTGGAAAACACAAGGGAGGGGAAAGTGGTGGGTTCATTGTGCTGCATCTCTAAACAGTAAGAGGAAAGATCATTTTATACCTGAAGCTTTCTGCAGTTCAGAAGACATGACCCAGATTGAATGTCCTTACATTCAAAAAGCAAACTTGTAGATTTCTAAAAAATATTTTTAGAATATTTCCTTTTTCCCCTTACTGTTTTAAATCCTTTTTAAACCTCCTGGTTCTCTGGTTATGTTAGATGTCAGCCAGCCTCACTAGAATTCTTGACATGTTTCTCTAAATTGACCTTTATCTTACACTGAACAAAAAGCTTCAGCGAGTAAATATAAGGTCTTCCTTACCATTTCCATGTTTATCTTGCTGCAGGCTGCATCTGATCACAAAACTGACACCACCCCCACTTCACAGGAATTTTTCTTATTTAGAGAAAAGCCAAGTAAAACAGCACAGCAGAATCAAGTTATAACAGATACTGATTGCACAATGTCTCTCCCAGTCAGTAATGAATCACTTCCTCGGTGCTTGCAGAAAGGGGCATCAAGTTGCTGAAGGTGCCCGATTCAGAAGAAACCAGCTAAGGGAGACACTGAAATTTTTGGATTTGCTGAAAAGGACACAGAAAGGGAAAAAAAACCCCAAACGCCACCACCCACCCACCCCGCCTTGCCCCGAATTCCCCCCAGGAATTTGTATGGCTAATAGCTGCTTTTATTTTTTACACTACAGAGTGTAGGCCATTTTGGAAATTAAAGCTAGAATAACTGACGGCAAATTATCAACTACTACAACTTCCAAAAGATCATCCCATACGACACCCACAGACCAACGACCTTAGAAACCCCGCAGAGCCATGCACAAGGGCTTTACTTTTACCCTAATTCACCTCCCTGGGACTCTCTCAGCATGCAGGTGCTGATGGGAAAACTCCTGCAGGCCACAAAGCTTGGGCTCATGCCGCACAAAGTGCTTTTGCAGCAGGATCCTCTGGCCCTGTAGGTCAGACAGTAACCAAAGGAAGGAAAAACATCTGTCCCAAAGTCTTAAACCAACTACTGTCCTTTATTTTGGAGCGACGTGGTGAAGTGGAACTGCTGGATCTAACAGTGTGTCAAACATGGACTGGCTACAGTACAGTGGGAGATTAATCGTGCCACACGTGTAGCGTGCACAGTAGTTCTGCAAAAGGCCTGTTCTTGCACTAGCTAAAGTGATGACTCCTTCACTACAGAGAGCAGCAGGATGGAGAGCAGGCTCTGTGCTTGCAACTTTCGGATTCCTCCTGCTGAAATAGGCCACATGCAGACAGTGTTGTCATTTTTTATTAATCACAGGTAACATAATTCTGGTCACTGCTATAGGCTGTTTTGTCGCTATATATAATCTTGCAACTTTCACACAATTTTTGCAAAGCAAAATGAGAATGAGGAACTAATCCCCCTCAAAACATCTTAGGGCTTTGAGGAAGAGAGCTCTATCTATGTGTCTAGAGGCTAATTGTTCAAGTCCCAGCTGTTCTGCCAACTGTGGTTAATATTTCTCTGCCCTTCACAACCCAAGACATTACATCCAATTGCACAGCAACTATTATTCCCCAGTTCTGCAGAAAAAGGAATTCTAAAAGTGATTTGGACAGCACTGAAACCAGGACTCACAGGCCAGTATGGCTCCCACACAGACTGAGAGGCCAATTCAGATGTTTCGAGAGTAATTTTCTTCCTATACACTAAATTAATATATGACTTCAAGATTTGTGTTAATATCTGTTTTACTGCTGTTCATTTTTTACTTTGACTGAAACCATCCAGCTCTTTGAGGATGAGCTGTGGCAGCCTCCTGGCTTCACTGGGATTGTGCTTCTCAGGCTGCAGCCTGTCCTTCAGTGGTGCACCACCTCAAATCAGTACACAGACTGGGATGCTTACTGGTGCTACTGACAAGGGTGGCACCTGACAAGAATGAAGAAATAACATTAAGCACCCTTTGAATTGAGCAGCTTCACTTGTATTCCCAGAAACAAGGTGATTGGGTCTGTGCAAAATCCAAAAAAGATAAGGACTTAATATAATAAGCCTCTTCCCAGTGTGGCAAATGAATGATACAGTCTGTCACCTCTTGATACCAAATGAAAGCCTGCCTGGCTCAAGCAGGGATTAAAATTTATTCCCAGCTAATTGATGTTTGGAGTCAGCACACTAGATTAATTAGTCTCAGCTCCAGCTTCTGCTTCATGTGTTTGCCTGCACAGCTTTGAGGTAGTTTTTTAGGTCAGACACAAACTCTCACTCTGTGTTTGTGCAATGCCAAGTACAAGAGAGCGCAGAGCCCCCAAGAAAGCTCCTGGTAGTCAATCCATTATTGGGATTGCAATCAGCTCGCTCTGAACTCAGAATACTGGCAAACTTACTATAATTTTACCTCCCAGGGTCAGGCTGGTGGGAGTGCACAGAGCAGCAGACAGGCAAAAAAAATAGGGATTATTATCATTTAATGTCGTGGGCTTTGGTTTAATTTTGTGATAATCAACATTTTCCTGCTGCTGGTGTTGTAAAATTGCGAGCTATCATGATCAAGTACATCCTTTGTCCCAAAGCATAGTGAAACCAAATGTAATCACAACTGATGGAAACTATACAAAAAGAAATAAATTTAAAGAGGCATCCCAGAGAATTTCAGTAGCTGTTGTGCCCACCCATTTCCATATTTTTTTCTGGTAACTGGAAAATGAAGTGGTTTAATTCCAAGCTGGGAGAAAAAGGCATATTGTGATTTTTTAATTAATCAAAATTTTTGTAACACGAGTCCACAGACAAAACACGTCAGTAAATTATAAATGTTTCCATTCTGTAATTTATGCAAAGACTTTTCAAACAGGAGCAAAACCCAAGGCACTGCATTCTGCAGCTGTTCAACAAGACATTTAAATGTTTTCCAAAATAATTCTTCTCACTTTAAAATAAAATTCATCAAAGTAGAAGATAAAATGGGGATGGGAGAAGAACTACCAGACAACAATTTTTTTCTTTACAAAAACTGCTTCAATACAATATTTTTTTATTAGCTTTGAGTACACGTGTTTCTTTAAAGTTATCTGGAGAAAAAAGATGGACATCAGAAGGACTGAACAATATTAGAATAAAATTCCAGTTAAAGAAGTACAACAGGCAGTTCTTTCTGATTAAGTTAGTACCATTCTTCCCTTTGGGGGACTGTTTTCCCCCAACCAAAACAACCGTCTCAGTTCATGAGAAATTCAAGACGAGCTGCTATAACAAACTGCCAATTGCAATTCAGCCGGGATTTCAGCCTACTCAAAAAAGCACCAATCATAAAAGTTTTCCATTGGAAAATACATCCTGTTACTGTACTTTAGGGTTTCATATTATTCCAGCTATTTCTTCCATTACCAGCCCTCAGTCCACCAATTCTGTCTCAACAGTCTGCAAGTAAAGTCTCTTTCAGAATATCTCCACGTTGTACTCAAAGTGTTTCCAGAGCAAAAATACTGTCATTCTGGCATGGAATCTGTGAAGTCTTTCTCCCTGCACAATCCCATCTTATGGCCATTACACATACCTGTTCCTGACCTTCCTCTAACAAAATAGAGGGGGCCAGTTATGGTGAAAGGGACAATTGATACCACCTGAAGCCACCCTGCCAAGTCCTCAGAAGGTCACTGTATTCAAGCCACACATTTGAGTTGTGTCCTCAGACGTTATTTCTATTCACAAGGGTTATATTTATCCTGTAACATTTCCAAAATGAACACTGACAACTTTATCTCACTGTACAACTCAAAAAGATGGGGCTGTAGGCACACATCCGTACTGTGTGTGCAATAATCCGACAGGCACCACATAAAGGTGGTCCCAGCAGCAGCAGCTGGCTTCGTAAAGGAGGCTTGGCAGGGAAGTGCTCAGTAGGGGCTTAGTTGTCTGAACTGGAAGCAGGAAAATGTGACCATAGGCAACTGCAGATAAGGTGGACTGGATGGGTCATGGACTAAGAATTACTGGCAGAGTCCAAAAATAAATTTGATCGAGCAATACTCGAAGGTTTACAAACTGCCTCATAAAACTCTGATTTTTAGAGTCACTGTCTTCGCTACACTCAAACACGTAAGAAGGACAAGAACAAAGAGTGACGTTGCAGTCTCTCACCCCTTGCAATCCATGGAGCAAAGTGCAAATATTTTTCTCCACTCTTCTGAGGTCAGGAAAGGGGGAAAGGGGTCTTTGTGCATTCTCACTCCAGTACCAGCTTTTCTAACAGCTAATGCATAATACAGAGTTTATCCTGACAAGACATTTGAATACTACTCTCTGAAAGCATGAAGTACTGCAGCTAAACCTACAGCACAGATAACACTGCTGTGTGCACTGGAGCCAATTCCCAGCTGCCAGTTCTTCCAAGGAGGTGCTCCTTCCCAGTATTTGTAAACACCTACATACGCCATTGAAGAGGATTACAGAGATTTATGAAAGGGGGGAAAAAAGGCCTACAAAACCGAGCATTTTCTTATTAGATATGGTGGGGTTTTTTTCCTTCTGGGGTTTTCATTTCTGGCAGAAATAGAAATATGGTAAACATGCTTTCTTGATTAATTGACTTGCAGCTGCTGGCAGATAAACTCACTTTATTTCACCCATCTGTTCTATCACCTATTACGCTTAGAAGAGCTATGTTCCATATGATTTAAGGTCATTTCAATATATTTGCTTATACTGAATTTTTGTACTTCACATTTTGCTGGTAAAATGGCAACATGGAACATTGGTTAATAAATATTTTTTAATTCTCAAATGGATTTAGTTAATCACTCTTCTACTACGATCTTTCAGCAGACACAAATAGAAAGAACAAGGGAAACTTACACTTAACATTTGTAATAAAATCATCCAAATTACTATCATTTAAAACGTTTATATAATACTAATACCATGCTTGATCATGAGAGATAAGGAAAAATGAGTTGGAACAAAATTTTTAAAACCTCTAGAGATTATAAAAATGATCCTTTGTATACAAAAGTCTAACCACATCACACAAAAGTGATAAATGCATGACAGCTGATTTTTTCCATATGTATATTATTTGCCACTAAGCACTCTATCAACATCATGTGGTAATATCAAACTACTGCAGGATTGGGGCTTAACTGATATGTGTTTACACCTACATTTGCAGAACAAAAAGTAATCCCTGTCTCACCCAAAACCTTGCTGCTGGACCAGTCCTGGAGGATTCTGGCATAGAGTCAGGATTTTCCTGTTGGAGGAGAGGTTCCTATCACCAAGGTATTTTCCACTTGTAATTACATACATTGTATGTGGATTTGCTAAACAACAGGGCTTCAGTTACTGTTCCTTAAAGAAAAATAAAACCATATTTAAAAAAAAAAGATTCAGTACAACTTTCTACTTCTGTCTTATGTCTTCTACCTGGGAACCTCACTGTCTTAAAGCATCACCTCAGGGCCCAGGTTAACAGGCATCATTTCAAATGACACAGCAATAGCTAAATATACAAACACCCAGCTACTCTGTCACACAAAAGAGACCTTGAAGATTTGTTCAGCGTGGCAATTATCCACAAGAGCCTCTGAAACATCTGCAGAGGCAGTTGATTTCAATATGAACCTGGCTTATTGTCTCAAAAAGATATATACCAGATATATTAGTTCATTAATTGAAAATATTTCTCATTCTCTACCTCTCCTTTTTTCCTGCCACCTGAATTACAGACTCTTTGGACAGGATTATGAAACTTTAGTTAGGCTATCTCCTTATGCACCTTGACTAGTATATGGGGTTTGAAGGCCAAAATACCTTGCACGGAAAGTTGATAGAACTGGGAGAAGCACGTGCACTGTACTTTTCTCTGCTGAGGTTCAAAATAATATATTGTTTGTACTCTTAGAAACCTAATGGTATAAGCAGCACTAGATTTGATTTACTTTTAATGGAAGACACAACACCAACTGACTCATGTATTTATAAAAATGCACACACTCTCATTTGATTCTACAGCACTTACTTGCAGGGATATGCTAAAGGAAATTCATTCTGTATATCAGATATACAAAAACAGTATCTTTGGGTTGTTATCACCAAGAACTGTAGAAACATGACTCTTTCTCACTATAAAAATACGTGTACTTTGCCAATGTTAAATAATTTCTGGCTTGGTTCTCTGAAAATGTGATGACAAAAATAGTTCCTACTTCAGCAACAAATCCACTCTTGAAGTGTGATCAGAGTCACATTTTAGTGATAAAAGCAAATTTTCTTCCTGTCAGACTCTAGAGCTGTAACAGGTAAGAGCCCGTGCTCAGGAATCCAAGGACAGAAGTCAGATATATTGTTAAATGAAATAGTAAAGAGTGGTGCCTATAGAGTGCCAAGATTCCTGTACTCTGAGACCATGGCAGCAGCAGTGCAGGGGCTCAGTGGTGCAGTGTGTCACTCAGAGACTTTATATCTTTGACTGTCATTTGTTATCAAGCAGAGATATGTGCAGTTGAGACTTTGTTAATGAGGTATGAAGGCTACTTCTCCGCACAGTCTCAGGATCAAAGTATTCTTGTTTACTTCTGATTTTATGTGCTATTTTTCTGGCTGCCAGTCGTGGCTGTTAATCAAACACAGCCGCTCCTGTCTGCGCAAAGAGGAGAACCAGGGCTCCAGGGCTAAATGTGCATTTTAGTAGCTTCTAAACAAGGTAGGTAAGAACTTCCCTTAATAAGATAACAATTACAGTACAACACTGCAGGGCCTTCCTAAAACAATCTACAGCGGCAAGGGAGAAAGGAGCCCTCTCTAGCAAGAGGGAACTCTGGAGGGAAAGTGGTCATAGGAGCTCTTCATTTAATGTTTCTTAGCCTCCAGAATTCCCTTAACAACAAACTGAAGAAGAATGAAAGAAGTTACAGAGCTATGGCAAATCTCCCTGCCCCTAGATGCTGATCCCCTTATCTACCTCTCAGCTGGTTAGTCAGGTGAGACAAAATACTTGCCAATACCTGTAAAATCTGGGTCTACCTACACTTAGCAGAACTCTTGTGGAGGCTGGTGGGCCTGCTGGCCAAGGGACCACAAGCGTCCCCTGGAGGGAGGAGCCCTAGGAGGCACTCCTAGGTTATGACAACAGAAAAGGCCTCTCTCAGGATGCTTTGTTCCATTATGTTAATGTACCTCAGTTCTACTTCCCCAGTTGGCCCGTTTGCCTCCCCACCCCTTTCTACCTTATCCAGAAGGTTCTCCTATTTCCCTGTTCCCCCCATTGGTCCTCGCTCCCTCACTACTCCCTCATATTTCCCCATTGGCTCCCATACCCTAGTCCCACCTGGGTACCAACCCTGTGCCCTCAGATTATTGGTCCCTGATGCTCTCTCTCCACCCCGATCCACCCCATATAAAAATCTGGACCCTTCCACTTTGTCTCTCTCTTCATCCTCTCCTCATCTCTGTCCCTGGATCTACTCCACACATGTGGCTGGAATAAAGTTCTCCCATGGACTCTCTGCTGTCACCTTATTGAAGAAGCTGTCCAGTTCGTGTGTGTATGTGTGTGTGTAATAGCCTGGCGTGTGCCTCCCAGCTGGAGACACTTTTGGAAGGTTATGGCTTAGCACCACCAGAACCCCACCGTAACAAACTCTCACTGGTTTTGATGGGTTCTGGGTTAAGTTCTGATCACAAATCTCAGTACCTGGTCTTAGGATGAGACAGTCATACAACTTGGAAAGCATAATAATTAGGACAGCTCTTGACTTGCTTTTGAGTCACCATGAGATGGCCACCAGTACTCTTACTCAAATAAAGATGGAGCCTCAGTTTCTGTGTGAAGTCACAGAAATAAGTGTTTTGCACTGACACTTATGGCTTCTCCTTCTGCGCACGCGCAGACCAGCCCAGCCCTGCTGGAAGTACTGCCTTGGGGGGACTGCCCTGAAACATCCATTACATCCAACAGAAAGGACAAGAGCACGGCGATCTGGATGAGCACACACCTTCCTTTCAGAAATTCTTCCCCTGGTAACGGAAATGGGGCATCACCCTGAGGAGGGGAAAAAGCAGCTCCGTTTCGCTGCCTCTACAGAGATGGTGCCAGTTACTGGTTTAACCACTAAACCACAAACACAGACACAGAACCATAAACATAAATATCTGCTGGAAATACTACACTGGAATTTCATTTTGGTAACTATCACTTGGCTGTGTTCAATTAAGTAGATTAAAATTACTTCTCATAGTCATTTCCCATTTCTTTCAATGCCGTCATCTCTCACTCAGGATCAGGGAAGTAATAACCACATGGATGGCAATGCTGTCACAGTTTGTATGGCACAGAGTTTTCCTATAAGGAAGAAAGGAATTATACATTAATAAGATAGAAAAGGCACAAGGGAAGGGAAAGAGGAAAGTGATTTAGCAGAACATTTCAAATGTTTTAATAAATCATAAATTTACACTGAAATGTCACTTTAGTGAGTTTCCCTTACAATGATCACTGAATGACAATATATTCTTTGTCTGCTGTGTTTGTGAAAAGGTGGAATGTGCTGCTATGTTTGCACAGCATTTCTAAGGAAAAATACTGACTGGAGCATAAATAATTTCAATTTTTACTACCAGTCTTTTCACGTAGTCTCTCTTAGACCAGCATATTTTAGGAAGAAAAATGAAATGGTACAAATGTACAATATAAGCAGAGATCTCATTCAGAGTCCTTAAAAAGATGAAATCCAGAAAAACACGGATTCCTATTATTTTGAAAAGGGAACAACTTTATGCTCTACTGATTTTTTAATGCAGCAGATCTTGGAGAGAAGATGTAAGTTGATGCCATGCAGAGATGCAAGAAAATATTTTTTGAAGTGGAAGAATCAGATAAATCATGAATCACCAGTGTCACTGGTGCATGCGCATGTTCTCAGTGCTATTTTTAGGTCACTGACCAACATCCTACCATCCTTGCCCAAGGATTTTAAGCACTGTTTTCAAAGACTCGTAAGCAAACGAGACAATCAAACATGAGAAATCAGCATAATCACCACACTTTCTTACTTTCTATTCTGCTCTGAACTGCAATTTTCCATTTAGAGCATTATTGCATCCCAAAATTTTTATTCACAGATGTCTGATGCCATTGTCAAATATCTAATCTTACCTGATGTTAACATAATTAATCTCTTGAAACTGAAGCAAATTACCATCCTAATCATTATTCTCTGGTTTGTCAGCTGAAGTTAGACCACATTTAATGGTAATGCTATGTAAAATCTGATATGCTGGGAATATATAGCATATTTTAAGAGTTTTAAGAGTTTTAAGCCATGAACTATTTGCAGATTCAGTTACAAAACAAGTGATTGATGAATGGATGTAAAAACCAATAGGAATGGATATAAGTCATCAGGTATAAACTGACTATCAAAGATACTAAAAAACTCCATCTAGGTTTTCTTCCACAGAAAATATTCAACCATGCCAAAAGCAGATATTGTAATTAGTACATGTGCTGTTGTTTTACAGATAGCTCTCTTTGGAATATGGATTGTAAATGGTCTACCCTTATGCATATTCCTGCTACATTTCCAGATTGTATTCCTATACATCTAGCTCTTAACAGTGTTAAACTCGACAAGATTCAGGAAAATGCATGCTAAGAAGAGCAAATACTTTTTAAAAAGTCCTTTTTTAAAATGTGCTGCCATTGCACTGCTGTAAGCATTGTGAATCTGAGTCATTTGGACACAGCAGCATTTTCTTAAATATTCTGTAATAGCCTAAGACAGAATAAGAACCTTAGAAAACTGTCTAGAGAGCAAAACTAGCACTGTCTTTTCCCCTTCATCCTCCCAGTTTCTACTTTCTCACCCCAAGTCATCAGCTCTTTTATAACCACAGAATCAGACAGATATAGGCTAGAAGGGACCTCTGGAGGTAATTTGGACCATTGCACTAAGTATCACCCACTTCTAAGTCAGACCCAGCTTCAAAACTAGATGAAATTTCTGAGGGTTATGGCCAGTCCAGTGCTGAATATCTCTAAGGACAGAGATTCCACAACCTTCCTGGGCAGCCTGATTGAACTATTGTCCAACCTAACTTTTCTCCTAGAGTTTATCTGGAACTTTCCTTGCTGTAAGTTGTGCCTTCTTTATGTCCACACCCTCTTTCAGGGTTTTTGTTCTCCTCAACAGTGATGGAGGCAAAATCTGGGTAAAACACGACCACTTTTGTTGCTTTAGACAACTGTGGTGTTGCAATAGTCCTTGCTGATTGCATTCAGACTTTCTTCCAAAATACATTTTTCAATGCTTTAGGGCTTTAAGTCACCTGAGGCTTTGCTGACATGGGCTCCATGATGGCATGCTGGGATCTTTGATCAGCCTACAGTGAGACACATACCTGGTTGGCAGGGAAAAAAGTTCTCATTGCTAATACTGAGATCTACATCATTTAGCCTGATTATTTTAGCAAAGGGAGGATTAAGATATCTTAGTCAGTATGAAGTCCCTGGAAAGAAGTTCTTGAAAGAAGTTAATGTCTCTCTCAGAGAAAAAGGAGAAAAAAAAAATTGGTTGAGAGATGCCATATTATTGTCTGCATAAAGCTCATATAGCCCAAGGGAGAATACAGGATGGCAGAAAAAGGGGATGACTGTTTATAAAGGAAAACATTGCCGTAGCACTATTTCATATAACTAAGATTATAGCTATAACTGGGTAAGTGTAGGTCTTCTCAGATGTTACTGTGGCAAAGAAGCACTGAGGTAACAGAAAGAGCTAAGGAAATCTCATAGAGATGTAATGTGCTTCTTTATTGATGATTGTCACTTTTGTTTACACAGCAATATGATTGACAGCTGAACGAGTTGTCTTCACATTCTTTTTTTCCACTGAATATTTGGTTGGGTGTATCTGTAAGGAGGAAAAAATGGATTCCAGGTATTGACAGCTTGACATAACAGTTTAGATTGGCCACTGCACCTTGTAAAATAATTAGCCTGGAAGTGAAGAATCAAGCTCAGGAATGTGCTAAATGGAGCAATCATCCAGCAAAGTGAAAGAAAAAAGATCTTGCAGTTACAGTGAAAGAATCATTGAAACATCCATCTGTCCAGTACATAAGTGCAGTAAAGGAGGCAGATGAAATACTATTTTTTTACATGTTCTGCTGTGTGATCAGAATTAAAACAGGAGAGCTTACAGGACATACTACAGTATTAGTTCCAGTGCCTGCTTTATGGGGCACCATGCCTTTTGAGAGCTACTACAGCAATAAAAACAATACCAGATCTCAACAGCATAAGACAATTTCTGTGGAACAGGAGATGTATGAAAAAAGAAAACTGCAGTGTGGCCTAACAGAACTGAAAATTGTGGGAAGGACTAGTAAAACTAATCGAAATAAAGTTTTAATACTAGCAAGACATTTACAAGCATGGATAGCTCGCTCCAGGAAGCCTTCTCGTTGTTTGACTAGTGAACTCAGACATATGCTCCACTCAAACACCAGCAGTCATACAGAATAAATTACCAAATAACCCAAACAAACATAAAATGAATTCAATAACTGCAAGCGATGGTTTGTTTGCTTTGGTGAGAAGGCAGAAAACACACCTAATAAAAAAGCAATCTGCACATGCAGACCTCTGACTGTAGCCAATACATCCCGGGGCAGCACTGAAAGTGCTCAATTTCATCGTTATGAAATAGTCAGCAAGCTGATTTGTAGGAGACAAAGGTGGCACTTAAAAAAAGGTTTATTGATTTCTGATCATACACTCATCAGTGTCACCTCAAGCACACTCAGCAAGCAGTTTTATGCTCGGGACTCCCTAATCTAAGGCTCTGTTCTGGGAAGGTCCTGTCCCATCAGGATCACGCAGGACTGCCGTTCCCCTCGCTCGGTGCTGCGGGTCTAAGCGCAGAGCACCAAGGACAGCTGCCGGGTTTTCTTCAAATGCTCTCCCCTGACCTTTCCAACGCAGTGCCTGCGTTAGTGTGGATGTAACCCAGAGTACCCAAGTGAGCTCCTGCTGAGCGGTACAGCTCCACCTAGTGATGCGAGTACTCCCCAAGTACCAGGACGGCTCTGCTGCCTGGGTTTAAGCAAACATTTCTGGTTCAGCAGAGTGCCAGCATCACTAGAAGGCATTCAAGGACAAGAGCACAAGGAGCCGGGGCGTGCAGGGACACGACACTAAAAAACCTGAAAAACTGTAGCTCAGGTTTACACAAATGCCAAAAGAGGGTGCTCAGAACTTCTTCAGAAGCAGCATGACATAAAATTCTGAGTAGCCCTAACCAAACACAAAAATCCATCTCTTGAACCTACTCTCTCCAAGTCACACCAGGGATGAATTTGAACCCTAGTGGAACGGGACTATAATCAAATTACATTAAGGGAAAGGGCTTTAATTAATAACACTTAACTATAGTTGTATTATTTTCATTGTACTACTGTATTTTTGTTATGTATGACTTATTCTTCTTTAAGTGTTATTATGGTAATATTCCCCAAGCTGTGTAAGATTTTATTAGCACTTTGTCTTATTTGAAGGCTTTATTCATGCAACTACTCAAGAGATTTTATAATTGTGTTATAATATTAGTAATTACTAATATATTCCTGGATGAACACTCGAATAAGACATTACAACAATATAACTGAAGGAAAAGGAACTTAATTTCTTTTTCTACTTCAGAGGTGACTCACTTCCAGCAAGTATGAAGAATGTTGTAGCTCAGCACCTCCTATGGAAACAGAAAACTTTTTCAGTCCTCTGCTAAATCTGATGTTTCAGATTAACCTCAAGAGAGGAGGAACAATTTTTAATGAATTTGATGACGATGCTAAGGCCCACCAGTGTGGGAATTACCAGCAGGTCAGCAAGCCTGTCGGGCTCTGACATTGATCTTAGCACAATTTGCTTCTACCTGTGAGAAACTTAGTGTCAACAGGAGCAAGAAGCCAAAACAGCAGAGCTGCAGGTGGTGTTTTCTAAATGCTTAGAATGCTTAGGATGCCTACGCTACCAGTAACTAAAAATAGTGCACTGTAGCTAAATTATAGCAAATGAATCTATTGTAGTAGTTAATCAGCCAATAGTTGGGTAACATGAATGATAAACATAGCAAAGTCTATAAAATGTCTCTGGAGTTCTGAATAAACAGCTTTCTGCTTCAACCTGTTCCTGGGACTGGTCTGTGTCGTGTCTGCCTCAACAGCGACACACCAGTGTTCCCCAGGGAAGGATTCAGCTTCCCTGGGGAGCTACCTCAAAGCTTTCCTGTTAACCGAGCAAAAACTGTTTGCACCCTCCTCTAACCTCCACTCTTACTCTAAGGCTCACACGTGGTGTCTGCTGTGGGGAACTGCTATTTTGGCACCATACATTCAGGCTGGCAGATGTTAGCTCACCATGAAAACATATATATCTTCAAAGCTTCTGTGCTGAAACACGCATCAGAGGAGAGTGGGCTACTGCTTTTAGCAGCGACCCACACAAAGCAGCCAGGTAGATGAACAAACCATGGCACTGCTAAAGGAAGACAGCTGGCAAATGAAAGTTTACAGTCAGGCTGTTTTTCCTCAGGTGCAGCAACACTGACACCTATTTGTGGACACAGGGTGGAAAGGGAAGATGAGTGCCTTGGCTTTGGCAATGTCAGTTCTTCCAAAAACTTCCAAACGTACAGCCAGACCCTATTTTGATAAACTCCAGAGGCAGTGGGAACACTCCTTCTCTTACAGATACTTGGAGAATGTCCACGGAGTGGAGACTCACTTACTCCCACAATGCACTGTAAGTGCTCAAGCCCAGACTGCCAAAGCCTCAAATTCCGTTTTCCATCATTCTTTAGGATTTTCATTTGTTTTCTGAGAAACAATCATCCCAGTTTTGCCTAAAAGATTTTCTCCTCCTTTCTCCAATGGAGATATTTTTCCCTTCTACAGGAAATTAACTGCCTGCTTTGTAGAGTTTATTCTTCAACTTTTTCTTTCCTGTTCATGTACTCTCACTGGCATTTAGATTCCTACAGAGGTCACCGGGTGATGACATTGCCAAGCAGATGAGCCTCCTGGAAACCCTTCCTATGGTCCCCCTCAGCAGATTTGGAGCTCCATTTGGAGCTTTCTGCAGTTAATTCCTTTACTGTCTCCCCTGCGGCTTCTAGGTCACACTTTTTGCTCCTGATTCTGAAACACATTTCCACATTGGGTGTATTTTACTTGGGGAATTCAGATAGATCCCAGCTAGAACTGGATTTCACACATCAAAACTTTTCAAGTCATACCTCTTAAAGGAAGACAAATTTTATTTTCTTTGTGTAATGTTTCCCTGTAATTATTATTAGCAGCAAAGAACAGTTACATTAATGCAATCAAGCTGAGTAAGCAGGTTGTTATAAGTTTCTCTGGGAGAAAAAAAAGGACCTGAGTCTATCTTTCAGTAATGGATGTTTGTTTTTTAAATGTCACTGTGATTTTCAAGCCTTTATTCTCTGTGTGAGTCTTTTCGAGTACAGCAAGAGCTGTCTGCTCCCTTAGGGATGGGAGCTGGGGGCAGTGAGGGGAGCCCACAGGGATCTGGCAGGGCAGGGTCTGGCACAGCTCTGGGGGGCTAGAGACCTGCCTAGCTGGGGTGTTGCTCGGGCAGGGGCTGTCCTTTCCATGGAACAGCCCACATTTTCCTGTCACCCACTGCTCCTGTGCAGTCTGACAGTGGGGACAAACCAGCAGATGGATACAGACAGGCAGACAGTGGAGACAGACTGCCCTAAGCCCCCCACAGCCAGGTCTCCTGTGCAGCTGACATTGTGTTACAGTGTCTGTGGGCAGTCTGCGGAGATGGGAAAGAAAGAGGGAAAGACAAACCTCTCTTTCCACATGGGGAAATGAAGTATGGAGAATACTCACACCAAACCCAGACCAAGATGGGAAAAGACTCAGCTTGACATATGAAATGTCATCAGTACTTTAGATGAACCCATCAGCAGAGGGGTGTTTTTGCCCACTGGTTGTACACCAGACTTTGGGGGAAAGCAATGGGAACTGAAAGACAAATATAAAAACCAGTGGGTGTTCCATGGCTTTGAAGTGCTGGCAACATGCAGACATCTGACTGCAGCAGCAACCATACCACTGGCCAGCTTAAAACTGGAATTGTGGCACCTCTCATTTTGCAACTTTAAAACATGCAACTACCTTACTAGTGCTGTTTTGGACATTGTATTCCTACTGAGTAGAGCCACAATGGAAAACCATGGATATCCTGACCTGCTCCACTACTCCTCAGCCACTTTGGAGAGGGATTGCTGCAGCCAGCATGTGCTGGATCAGGATGAGAGAAGCACAATGAACTGAAAAAGCTCACAGCTGCATGGCTGCAGCAGGAGACAGTGTGCCATTAATTAACCAGTGGATACACTACATTGCCCAGTATCGAAATTTACCCTTCCTCAGACAGGCAAGTGCCTAAATGAAGTAAAAATTTTAGTGAATACATTAAATACCGGAAATAACACACCAATAGTATTTATAACACATGTGGATGTGGCCTCATTATTTAAAGAAGTCTGTGGCTTTTCTGCTAAAATCTCTGTGCTTGCTACATTTTCTAATTCCCATACTACATCTGAGTTAAATTATTATGAGTCTCAAAAACTCATGAAATTAATTGGAGGAGTTCAAGGCATCAAAAATGTGTTTTACATGTCTAGACAAATCTGATTATCATCACACCCTTCAGAAATATGCTATATATTCCCAGCATATCAGATTTTACATAGCATTACCATTAAATGTGGTCTAACTTCAGCTGACAAACCAGAGAATAATGATTAGGATGGTAATTTGCTTCAGTTTCAAGAGATTAATTATGTTAACATCAGGTAAGATTAGATATTTGACAATGGCATCAGACATCTGTGAATTAAAAAAACCCTTCATTTTATGTTAGATGTATTCTTAAAACCTCTTTTCAATACCATAAGTAATTAAGGTAACATAAAAATCAAAGTTTTCATTGCATTCATTTTGTCAGTGACTAGTGTGAAAAAGGCAGACCTTACTAAATAAAACTAGATAGAAGCTCAGGTTATCACTTGCTGTTTCCCTGTTTTGCATCTAAAACCAGCATGCACAAAGCCATGCCAGAAGCATCATAATCCCTAATTCTCAGTTCCATGTAAAAAACTAAGGTACAGAGAGTTTAAATATTACGCTGCTGGTTACAAAAATGAGAGCAAAATGTCCATGGCCTATGGGCAGTGAGCTGCTGCCCCAGGTAACCAGGAATGCAGGGAGGACAATGTAAACCAACAGCTGGAATATGAACACTTTTTCCATGCAACCTCTTATGTATGAGGCAATGAGCTCTGCAGTCAGTAATTCTCCCAAGTTCTGCAATATTACACTCACCTGAGTTGGTCAATGCTGTTCAGACCATACTTTGTTGGCTGCATGAATATGAAAAGAATCATGTTTCACTGAAAAGGAGTCGTGCTACTGTGCATGCCCTAAGCTTTGTCCTGTCTCAGTTTGAATTAATACTACTCAGTGCTTTGCAAGGACAGGAGTAAGGCTGCTCTTCTTTTGAATCCCTTCTTTCTGGAAATCTTTCCTGTCCCAGTTAAGCTAATCAACATTCTTACAATGCTTTTTCATATGAAACTGTCACTATTCTTTAAAAGTGCTACTATCTACCAATTACCATTTTCTACTGCTAATAACACTTCTTTCTTTCTCATTTGCACTTCAAAATATTCTCACGTTCCACAATACCTCATTAAATTGGAATCCTGATTATTTCTATTGTGCTAGTAAGTGTGTCACTGGCACTATAATGTTCCTTTTTTCTATTTTAACTATACAAATGAAGCAAAAATCAGTTTCATTTCATTCTCTCCAGACGAATCCCAACTGCTTTTATTTAAGCATCTGTATTTGTATTATACAATCCCTATTTATATTTCCAATGCTACACTATTGCACTGTAATGAAACATCTTTTCATGGCATGTCCTGTCAGGATATAAGCATGCATACTAAGGCAAAATTATGAATAAGATTTTGCCAATTTCCTCCTCATTTTGAAGCTCCTCTTAGCACTGCAGTGGCAAACAGTCCCTGTGTAGGTGGGGTTCCCTACTTACAGTTCCGTAGAGGCACCTCTGCTCATGTAATACTCACTTGCTTTTTCCCTGGCATGTAAAGTTGGTGCATTATTACTTTGGGATTGCTGGAAATGTTCACTGTGAAGCAAGATATGCCCTAGCACATGCTGGAAAATCACAAAATGGGAAGAGCAGTCCAGTTCTTAAGCACTGCTGATGTAAGTATGGGCCAAGAGAGAAGAGATAACAAATAGATGAACCATGAAAGTAATCACAGTATTATTCAGGCCAGTAAAAACAAGGAATGATCACACAAAGAAAACTGCATTTTTTCTGTAAGTATCCCATCAAGAAGTAGTTTGAAAAAGAATGACAAAAAGAGAATGAGGGGGTTTTGCAGGTATTTATAAGGTATGTGAGATGGAGCTTCATGAGGAAAACTCTTAAGGTGTTTACAGAGGTGGATTTTCAAAAGCATCTCAGAAATTTCAGAATGTGCACTGTATTGGCTTTTAGTAAGGCTGATACTCATAAAGCACTTTGAAACTTCAAGTGTAATTTCTTTTCCTCCTAGTCCAATTTTAAAATACAGATAAATTACTGTCTAAACAAAAATAAATTGCTTTACTAAATAAGGTCAAGCATAATTCTCTGAGAGTACCTGGTGCTGTAAAATCATTATTTGGCCTTTGGTGAATGATTTAGACTGTCTACAGTGATGTCTATCTCACAAGCAACTTGCTGGCTACAATTAATCTTTTGCAAGAGTTCTAGGAGAGAGTAGGGAAGAAAAACTTTAAGTGACCAAGCACTAAAAGCCTCCAAAAAGTATTGGTATTTGTGGAGTATTGGTAGAAAGTAGCATGGCAAACTGTAGACAATCTAGGAGAAGTTATCCAGGAATAACTTTTTAAGCCATGCAATAGCCAGCCCAGAGGGAACACGACTCTAGAGCTGATGGTTACCAACATGAGAGAGATAACTGGGGATGTCAAGATTGGACACAGCCTAGGTTGCAGCAATCATGTATTAGTGGAGTTTGCAGTCTTGAGGAATGTAAGTCAAGTAAGAGTAAAGTCAGGCTTCTGAACTTTAGGAAGGCAGACTTCCTCTTCAGAAAGATTGTCAGAGGGATCACCTGGGAGACTGCCCTTGGGGACGAGGGAGGGCTACAGAACTGGAAAATCTTTAAAGAAGTCTTCTATGAGACTTTGCTCTTCTATAAGAAGAGCAAAAGAGCTAAAGATTACCAGGAGCAAGAAATCATGCAAGGAAGGCAAGAGACCAGCGTGGCTGAGTAGGGACCTACTGGTCAAATAAAGGGAAAGAAACAAATGCAGAGGCAGTGGAAACTGGACAGGTAACCTGGGAAGAGTATGGAGAAGACCTGGGAAGAGTATAGAAAAGAAGCATTATTGTTTAGGGAGGGTGTGAGGAAGGCCAAGGCAAAACTGGAACTGAACCTGGCAAGGGACACAAAGAATAACAGGAAGGGCTTCTAAAGGCACTTTAATTGGAAAAGAAAGGTCAAAGAGGGTGCAATGCCCCTGATAAAAAACACTGGTGAACAGGTAACAACTCACAAGGGGAAGACTGAAGTAATCAACTTTTTTGCCTCCGTCTTCAATGCCAACCTCTCTTCCCACACCTCTCGAGTGGATGGATGGAAGGATGGGGATTGAGAGAGTAAAGTCTCTCCCACTGTAAATAAAGATCAGGTTCACAACCACCTGAGGAATCTGAATTCTCATACATCTATGGAACCTGATGAGAGGCATCCCAGAGTCCTGAAAGAATCGGTGGATGTAGCTGCCAAGCCACTCTCCATGATATTTGGAAAGTCATGGCAGTCACAGGTGACTGCAAAAAGGGAAATACTGCACCCATCTTTAAACAGGGAAAAAAGAATGACCCTGGGAATTACTGACCTGTCAGCCTCTCCTCTGTGTCTGGAGAGATCATGGAACAGACCCTCCCAGAAGCTCTGCTAAGGCACATGTAGGACAGGGAGGTGATTCAGGACAGCCAGCACAGCTTCACCAAGGGCAAGTCCTGCCTGACCAACCCAGAGGCCTTCTGTGATGGGGGGGCTCCATCAGTGGACAACGGAAGGGTTACACATGTCATTTA
>VYZQ01011773.1:41407-67762 GCA_013400655.1 Mystacornis crossleyi | reverse complement strand
AGGTACAACAGAATGCAACTCATTCTGACTTTACTGTTACAAGAAAGCTACTGAAAATTTGTCATACAACAATTAAACATTAACGAGCAATATGCAAGCAAACAACTGATTCGTAAATGAAATAGCAGCAACAGGTATTTACTGGAGAGACTATAAAAGGGATGGAAAATACATTGCGATTTTTCATGATTTAGTTGTGAGAACAGTTTATGACAACTATAAACATTATTGAAAATACAATACAAATTACTGTTAAGACTTTTTTGGTCTAAGTACAATTCTGCATGATTTTTTAATTGCAGTAACGAGTCCTGAACTGAGCGCCAAGCCCTTAGCGATCTTGTGGCTATTTCATCTCCCCTTGTAGCTGCCTCTCATGCCTGGCTCTCGCAAGTCTGTGAGCAGAGGGGGTTCCCTGGGCCACTTTGATCGCACCAGTGAAACAGCCGCAGCCAGAACACAGGGAGCAGGGGGAGCCATGGGCATAGGCCCATCTTCGCTATCGCTCCACTCATCCGCAGGCAAAGGTGAATAAAGCGGATTCGCAGGAGTAGGGGAGGTACGGCAGTCTGTTCTAGGATTTGTAGGTGGCACATAGTTTTTTGGGGAAGGATATAGCCTTTCAGCAGCATTGCTGTTTTCAACAGGAGCTTTTTGAGTCCCAGGCAGATCAGTAGCTGCTCTTTCTAAACAGCACCCCTCTCCTCCTTCTGATTCCATCGGGTTGTCTTCCACAGTGGCTACTTCTGCCTTTTCCCCATTTTTCACTATTGAATTTTCCTCTTGGGATGTATTTACACCCATTCTGTTATCAATGGGCTCACCTTTAAAAGGCTGCAGTCTGATCTGGATCTTGGTATCTCTCCTCGCTACTCTTCTTCCTGTTGATCTCCCCCTCCCCTGTTCTCCACACAGGCTTCCTGCTCTCCAGGCAGGCTTTTTAGATCAGGTCTCCCGATCTTGTCTGTTCTAGGAATCACATCGGTTGGGTCACCACATGTAGCTTTGTCGAGGTGGACATAAAAGCTACACTAGTCGTAATCCATAGTCGAGGAAGGTTGCAAAGATTTTTTTATTTCCTCTACTGCTGTTCTTATACCTCTTTACAATGGCTGTGGCCTAATTTAAGATTGGCTGCTTAGCAAAGAATGACAAGGCTGTCTAACAAACAATGACCATTCAGACAGTAAAACAATCAGCTATACAAGCAAAAGTATAGTTGCTACATATTATCCACAAGTCCTTTCCTGTACGCTCTCAAGGTCCCATAACAAGTACATCCTCCCCTTGTGTCCAGAATATCTTCCCTCATTGATATCTTCTTGGCCTTCTCTGTGGGTTTTACTGAAAGTGCAGAATTTCACTGTAATATTTTCACAGGTAAATTCTGACTGGTTTCAGGTCTGACTCTGTGAGATTGTCAGCCCAGCTGTCAATCTCCTCAAACCAATCCTTTCCCAAAATAGCAACACCATCTGTCCCTTGTTGTTGAGATTGCTTCTTGACTCCCTTTATTTCCCCCCAGACATGGATTGTTGAGACCTTTCTTGACTTTTCTCTTCTGCTCCCCTTTGGTGTCCATGTCCTTATTACCTCTGAGAGAATGTGTAAACTACCTCAACATTCTCTCAAGGGACTCTCTGGGGATATTTCAGGATTGCCATCCCTTTTGCTGGGACCCCTTCCTGGCTTTACCTGTGCTACCCTCCACAGGTGCCCTCTCAGGTTTAGTCCCCGAAGATGCCATTTTACTCACCAGAGAGATTTTCAGTGGTCCTCCCCTGCAGACTCTTCATAGACACCCCTGGTCCGGCACTCGTCTGTCTCTTGGACAGTGTCAGGAACCCAGTCAATCATCCAGTGTGGGCCGCCACCAAAGCCAGCTGATCACTGAAACTGGGTGAGGCACGCCTTCAGTTCCACTTGCTGCCTGTCGCCCTCAGACAGTGGAGGGATCCCAGACAATCTCCCATTTTGTCAGGAAAATTAATCCACGATACTAGAGGTTTATGTTCAAAAAAGCAGACAGAGGAGTCCTGTAACTTTATTTGAATGGAGAGGCCATGGGCATTTCTCATGGTGTCTCTCAAACTGTTCAGGGACAAAGCCTCCTTTTTATCCTAAGTTCCTGGCCACATCTCCCTCTTCCTTTTCCCCACTGGCTGAAGTACTCAGAAGGTATAGACTGCCCGAATCACCTACTCTATGCCCCTCTCTAACATCCATCCCCCCTTTTGTTGTATAAAAGAAAGAAAAAACCTATTCATTATTCTATTATGTCTTTGCTCTTTTTCTCTAAGTTCAGGAAGTTAACATGGCCTTTGCTGAGCAACAGCCCATGCTGATTAGTAACATTTTCTAGAACTAAGAGTTTCTTCTGTTACTTCCTTATCTCTAAGTTCCTAGCCCTATCTACAAGCAGCTTGACATGGTCTGTTTGTAAAGAAAAATTAATCTTATTCCTTTCACTTAATGAATCTTTTTCTAATTTCTAATCTAATTTCACCTTAATGTTAATTTTTCTAATTTAATTTCACCTTAATGTTAATTAGTCTAACGCTTACTAGCGGCTGCTTTTTGGTTTCACTGCTTGCTGTAGCACTGTACTGCTTATAATCATCTTACTCTGCTATGTCTGGGAACATTTTGATAACAGCCATGGCCACATGCCTGGGGTGGCAGAGGGCCAGGGCATCAGTGTATTCCTGTGGTTCTGTACTGGACAGAATGGAGCTCCACTGTGAAGTCAGGTCCACAGGACCATGAGCTGTGGATAAGTCCATGCAGGAGCAGGACAGCCCAAAGCATCTGTGATCATGAGTAAGTCCACACCAGCACAGGAACATCTCAAAGCATCTGGGGCTGTCTGTGCCACCACAGGCACACCTCTGCAGGGACTGTGGGCCAAGAATAAGCCCAGGCTGGAGAAGGTAACATACACATCAGGCATTGGTGGCTGTGGATAAAGCCACACTGCAGCAGGTGCACCTTAAAGCATCAGTGTCTGTGCATGAGGTCATGCTGGAACACTTCTAGACATTGGCCATGGATAACCCCATGACAGAGCAGGCACTCCCTGGAGGGACTGCAACCAAAGGGAAGGCCATGCTGGAAGAGATTTACTTCTGAAGTGACTGTGGCTGTGGGTAAGTGTCAGAATTAACAGCAAGTCAGCAAGCCTGTTTGGCTCCGGCATTGATCTTAGCACAATTCATTTGGGCCTGTGAGAAACTTAGTGTCAACAGAAGCAAGAAACCTAAACAGCAGAGCTGCAGCTGGTGTTTTTCTGAATGCTTAGAATGCTTATCTTACCGGTAACTAATAATAGCATATTGTAGTTAAATGATAGCAAATGAATCTGTTGTAGTAGTTAAGCAACCAGCGGATGAGTAATATGAATGATAAACATGGCAAAGTCTATAAAATGTCACTGGAATTCTGAATAAAGAGCGTTCTGCTTGAAACTATTCCTGGGATTTGTCTGTGCCGAGTCTGCCTCCATAGCGACAGGTGAGGCCATGCCAGAGCCAGAAGTTGAATTTGAGATACAAAGAAGGAAATGTCACCAAGAAGCATATATCTTTATACACATCTTGTCTTACCACCCTGCATCATTCTGGCTGTTCTTTGAATCTTCAGTGTCCCACGCAAAAAAAACTTTCCTTGCCCTTCTTCAAATCCCTTCGTGTATAGCTACACCAATCATTATAACTCTAACTGCCCTAACTAAAAAATGATACCAGAAAAAGAATCTCCATCACCAAAACAGTACTTCCATTATACTGTGTCTAAAGATCCTTAGCAAGTCTTGAGAAAAGTTTAGTATATCAGTTAATGATAAACTTGCAGATTGAATCTTAGATCTTTGTCGGTGCTATGTAAATCATCATTACTAGTCATAATGAGATCTAACAAAGTCTGATCTTCTTCCTGGTTTAGATTTCTCCAAAATTTGAGATTGGTTCAGGACAGCTCAGACAATGAAATCAAACACATAAAGAACATACCTGATATATGCCCTTAAACAAACAATTCAGATCTGTAGGAAAAGTACTGACTCAGAACAGTTTTCAGTATGAAGATGTGTGTGTGTGTATACACTCAAAGCTCTTTCCCTCTCCCAGTCTTTACACATGTCCCCTATACATAATAATCTCAATTTTGTCCCTGGACTAATAGAAAGGAGAACCACTTCTACTGGAGCCTATAGCAGTGCACTTAAAGTGCCTTTGTCATAGAGGGTCTTACAAGATGCTTTTACCCATTGGTTACATATTTTGGGCTAAAGTGCTGAAAGAAAGCCGGGTCTGAGCCACTGAAGAACATCTGAAGTCCTCCAAAGGCCCCACCTTCCATATGGTTAATAATCAGGCTAGTACAAAAAATCAAACCCAATTATCAAGAGCTCCAGGAACCTCCCTCCAACTTCATTAACTGGGAGAGATTACCTCCCCTCTTACAGGTAACAAAACACCCAACCCCCAGTAAGTTTGTGTGCACGTTCCTTTGTCATTCTGGCATCCTTCATAATCGGTCAGCAAGGACACATTATGGCCATTTTATAACTTTTTCTCCTCTAACTTTGTAGATCATTTGAGCACAACAGGCCCACCATGCTTTAACCATTTCCCAGACTGCAGTTAGAAGTAAATTTGTCAAAAACACTTCTCTCACGTGCATTGCAAAGTTATATGCAAAAATAACTGGGAACTGACATACATTTAGATCCCAGACAACCAGTTACTAAATACATACTGTGTATATAATTTGTATATAAACCTCATTACAGACATGTTGAGGGGGTCAGTGCCTGAGTCAGAGCACAGTACCACTCTAGGGATACTTAGGAGGGCATTACTGTATTTCTATTACAGTGTTTTCCTAGCATCAGTAAAACGGCAGTGAAACTCAAAGGTACAAGATTGATGGCTTTGCTCACCCTAGAGGGACAATTGCACCCAGGCTTCTCATTTCTGTTCTTTTTAAATAACAGAAGATAAAAAGCACTTGACTGACAGACTATTCCCTGTAGTCACGGCGTAATAGTGCCCCTTCTTATCCTCCATTTCCCATTAATGAGGCCATGAAACCTTCAAAGCCACCTGCCCTGTGTGTGAGGTACCAAAGGCAAGCACCAGCAGGGCACCGATTTCAGGCTGCAGGACGAGAAGCTCTAACAAGGCTATTACCGTGGTGCCACCCACTGCCAGAACACTGCACACAGGATGGATTATCTGATGTGCACTGAAGTAACTTTACTGAGCCTGCTAATTATTTTAATGTGCATCTCCAAGTTGTCCTTACAGAAGGTCAGGTAAGGGTTTAAAGTAACTCTCACAGGCAGAATAGTACCTTTGCAGAGTGATAACCAATTGAAAGTGTCCCTCCTCTGCGCATTTTTTTACAATCTTGAGCTCCCAATCGTTTACCCATGACGCCTATTAAGGCTCTTTCAAACTGAGGCCAAGCCACCACACAAGCATTCATTTTTATCACAGCCATGCATTTAAAATTCCAGATATCTCAGATCTTTGCAGGAAGCATGAACTGATCAAGCAAATAAATCCAAACATTAGAGGCAGTTTTTAGTAAGACTACTGTTGTGAAGGAAAAGTGCTCAAATAGGATTTTGAACTCAAGTTGCATCTATTCCTGACAATACCCCAAGAGAAAATAGAACTTGGTAAGTATAAAGAGCTGGGTGTGTTACATCAACATTAAAGCAGTTAAGGAAGTTGATTTTTTAGTCACCAGTACGAGTCAGTGTTAACACCTACCTGAAGCAATACAAAATTCCCAGTGCTCCTATGTCAGCACTTCATGGGCTGACACCAAGCAGGCTTGCAGCTCTAAGGCCATGAGTTTACATTTTCCAAAAAGAAAATAGTGCCTTGTGACTGTGAGCTCTTGGGTGTCACCAAGAGCAGGAAACTCCATCCTTAGATGGCGTCTCACCACAGAAGAGAAAGTCTCAGGAATGTGCATCTCCCTTTAACCTTAGTCAGAGGAGTTGAAAAGTACATGAAATGAGGAAAATAAAAGCCAGGTGAAACAAGTGGAACTTTTAAATGAATGTTTAGAAAATTAAGCTTTGTAAAAGCAAAAGCTTTGACCTGCATTAGCTAGAAATCCTAATGAGAACAAAACACATGAGATGAGGTTTACTGTAGCAAACAAAAATAATTTAGTTAATCCTACCAGTACCATCTTATTTTCTACACCACAGCAGCACTCATCCCCACGCAGACAATCAATATTCCCAAGCCTGACTCACCCCTTTCCTTATACCCACTCCACCAGCCCCATAAATAACAAGTATTTTAGCTCCAAGATTAAAGTCTATCAGTATCAAGAGGCCTGTGAATCTTAAATAATCACTCTTGTAAACATTATGCAAATACTTGTTCAGTTTGCTATGAAATTCTACAAGTGTGTTTTAAAGGTTTTAACGTGCATGTATACACACAAGTGGACATGGCACAAAAGGCTTACTTGATTGTACAAAGACCTAGGTTCTTGACCATAGCAAATATTGCAAAGTAATAAAAAAGATCTCATTTCACCCTGATAAACTTCATAACACATATGGAAGTACTGGGGTCTCTCTCCCAGTGAGATGTCTGTTTGTACATACAAAAAGTTACTACCTAAGCTTATGTTAATGTCATACCCCTATTGTGTCTCATACCACTGTTCTCTGGGGCCTCACATACCAACGTGTGCCAAGGCAACCACACGAGTGGCTGCCTACTAAGAGGCCACATGATGGCACTGTGTAACTAGTTTCAGTGGCTTAGCTACTGGCATTTTTCTGTAAAAAGGAGTCTACAGCTGCATAAGAACCCAACATACACCACCTACTCAGCCACTGTAAAGAGCAAACAAGTTCAAAGGAAAAATGCCAGAAGAGTACCAGCTCTATGCTTACTTTACACTAGATATACAAACTGTATATATACAAACTTGAATGTTTAATGGATCAAGCTAGGCAGCAAGGTCAGAAGGGTCTCAACCTATCACAACCACACACACTCCAACCAGCCGGTACCAACTCCTGGATATGGGTAACAACTGTATTATAGCCTTGCTTAGAAGCTTATCCAGGCTCTGCTTTACCTGCTTGTCAGATAATCTCCTTCTCAAAGCTCTATTTTACTACCTACATCTTGGGCTCACTGAAAAAAGGACAAGTACAACAGTATATAGATTAAACTAGCCTTTATTGAAATACAGAACTATATGAAATTTGAACTCAAAAGAAACTTCAGAACACACATTAAACATAATAATTTGGAGGTGGCATGTCAATGATCTCATTCAGGGTAGCAAGGAAGTCAGCAGTTGATTGTAGCAAGTCTGAAAGTCAAAAAAATCAAATCAGTTTCTTAAACTCAGAATGCACACTAACATAAGCTAGCTCTCAGTAGCTCAGCATAAACCTCTTGAATAAGTAAGGTAAGTATTGCTTCATAGTATAAGCTAATGCCACCTAACTGATCAGTTTGCAAGGCACCATAGAAGATTGCTCAGTGTACTGCTTTTCACTGGGTAGTTAATGTTCTCTGCAGTTGCTGGTATGGGCTTTGTTTTGGATTTGTGCTGGAAGCAGTATTGATAATTCAGGGATGGTTTAGTTGTGTGAGCACTGCTCAGCAATAGAGTCAAGGCCTTTTCTGCTCCCCACCCCATTAGTGAGGTGAAGGCTAGGAGTGCTCAAGAATCTGGAAGGGGGCAGAGCCAGAACAGCTGACCCCAAGGGGCCCAGGGGATATCCCAGACCATATGGTGTCATGCTCAGCAAATAAACCTGGGGGAAGAAGGAAGGAGGGACATTTGGAGTTATGGCACTTGTTTTTCCAAGCATGCATGCTATGGAGCCCTGCTGTTGTAGGGATGCCGGCTGATGGGAACTGAATGAATTCTTTGTTTTGCTTTTCTTAAATGCATAGCTTTTGCTTTAGTTATCAAAACTGCTTTTATCTCAAAGCATGAGTTCTTTCACTTTTTCTCTTCTGACTGCTTCCCCATCCCACAGGTGGGGAGCAAGTAAGCAGTTGTGTGGTGCTTGGTTGCAGGTCGTTAAGCCGTAAGTCAGCAGCACCACTCTGAGACCACTGCCCAAACTAGCAGAGTTGCCCAGGTACATTGAGCTTGATTACACAGCAGAAACTGTTTGATACTGGTGCACTGCTCTGATAGTTTAAACAGCAACAGCAAGTGAGTGCTATAGCCAACTGGCTTTTTGCCCAAACCACTGATGAGCACTGTGTGTACTGAAAATGATGCAAAGTTTCCACTTACTGGATTCCCATGAAATCTCTTCAGTCTTCACAGGTGAAGGAACCATGTTCACACACTTGTCATATGTCCTTTCAAATACCATGAGGGGAACACCACACAGGTTGATATTGCTTAGCTTGTGTTCTTCAGGAAGATCAAAACTCTCAAAGTCTGTTTGAGAAAGACTGTAATTGTGCAGTAGCCTGGGAAGCTGCAAACTCTTCTAGACTAAATGAAATGTGAGCCAATCTAAAACAACACAACAGTCTCCTCTTATGCAGTATTTATTTGCAGTTACACCTTTTAGTTGTCCATGAAATCCCATACACCAACCCTGATGAAAACACTAGACCGCCTAATAGAACTGATAACACAAAGCAGTTAGTAACTTCAGTAAGCAAAGCACATACGTTTCATCAACACTGAAGTCTTTGGCACAGTAGTTTTCACACACTTACATCCACATGAAGAGGAAAGCCTTAAGGACACTTTGAAGGACTGAGATAGAATATCTACAATGGGCTGGCCTAAGAAGAGCTTTAGAAGTTTCATCTTCAACTACTATATCCTACAGCAGTAGTAATCTCTTCAGTTACAAATTATCTTGGCACACGCTCTTCTATATTCCTTTGAATACTTGTCTACTAGTCATTATTTAATGAACTAAGAAGCTAATACGTGGTTATTTGGAACTTGTTTCTTGTCACCACAATGAGACTATGAATAACACATCTGAGGCACAGCCATTATTGTTAGAAATACCATCTCATTCTTGTTTAAGTATTTCAGAAGCAGCAAGCACCCTTATGTTTCAGAAAGGACTCAGAAGAAATGTAATACTGGCTTGTGTGCCACAGTAGCTTGGACAAATTCTTACAGCAGTGCCAACACTCATGAAAGCCTTACTGTTAATTTTAATAATTACATCAATAGTTCTTACCTTGATGATCCAAAGGAAACATATTTTCTATTTCTGGCCAATCTTCTTCAGCCACTGTATGGCAGCTTTCTAATCCACTCTTTTTGTTAGTCATAAAAAGAGGAAGTCACATTATTTGAGCTACTGTAGAATGTTTGCAGTGCTTTTCCAGTGCTATTCAGGTCTACAGACAAGCATACCTGTCATACTGTCAGTCAGGCCTCAATTCTAATACCCTCAACACAAATAAGGTTGAGATGGGCAAAAGTTTCAGCTGAGTTTATAAAGTGCAGTATTATATATGGCTGCAAGAGATGAGTGCACTAGAACAGGTGACTCTTAAGATGCGAATAAGACAATCCAGACTGTTTTCTCTAGAACCATCTATGTAGGTGCCCTGCTTTTAGCTAGGGCAGAGTTATTTCTCTTCCTAGCAATTCTTGTGAACCGGTTTTGGATTAATGATGAAAACAGCATTGATACATAAAGCTCTCCCAGCTATCGCTGAGCAGTGTTTATACAGTCCAGGCCTTCTCTGCTTCTCACAACACCACTAGTGAGGAGGCTTGGGATGCACAGCTAGGACAGCTGACCCCAGCTGCCCAGAGGGATATCCCATACTGCACAACATGCTCAGCAAGGAAAATTGGTGGTAAAGCAGGGCTATCACTGCTCTGGGACTGGCAAGGCATTAATCAACTGGTGGCAGGGAATTGCGTTTTGTTTTACTTTGAGATTATTAAATTGCCTTACTCTCAGCCTATGATTTTTCTCACATTCACCCTTCCAATTCTCTCGCCCAATCCCATCAAGGAGGGAGTGAAGGAGCAGCTGTGTGGTGCTTATCTCAGAGTTAAGCCACAACAGCAGGTAAATTAAAGATTTCCCCTCCTCCCCAGCATAAGTGTGTTGTACTCACTTTGTTCACAGTGCAAGGCTGATTTTTCTGTTTTATCTTATCCATCTTGCTCATGACTCCTTCAGTTTTATTCACATTTCCAAGAGCCCTTCTGACAGATCGACATGTGACTGGAGAAGTACTGACTGCTTTTTTAGGAACTGGAGTGTTAACTTGCGTTCTTTCAACTAAGACTTTTGCTGGAATGGGGGGGAAGGAAAAAAAGCAAACTTCAGCAAGCTTGCCTAAGTAAGTGGACATGTTGGAAAACTAGCTGTCACAGAAACCACTTATTTATAACTCATAAGCCATACTTATGACAAAAGCACAGAGTTATCTTCAATTTTATACTAACTGATGAGCTTGGAAGAATTGGTTGGGTAAGTGGATTTATGAATAGAAAACTATTACCATTAAAAGCAGTGAATAACAAAATGTGACATATGCCCTTCACTCAATCCCTTACTGGCTTAGGGCAGCAAATACGCACAAGATCCTGAAGGAAGCTTCAGCTGACTCTTGGGAGCACCAAGTTCACCATTCTCCTGATCAACAAAGATCAGAGTTGCCATCTTCAGACTGATGAGACTAGCCTGTAGACTCCATACAGGAAAAAGGGAAAACAATTTCTGTCACTTGTCTCACCACAACACACTTTTTAAGCAAGCCCCATTAAAAACAACAGAGCTCTCACATACTGGTCTCTAGACAAGGGGAACAAACCCCTACTTCCTACCATTACACAGTAGTTCAGCTAAAGACGGTCAGGTTTGAAGGCACTGTTAGTGCTTCTGCCTTGTGTTCATCACTGCCATTACACGGGTGGGCAAGCAATTCCTCATTAAAGAGGTCTGCAGGAAAACTCAGAATCACAGTCAGTGAGGCTGGAAAAGACCTCTAAATAATCCAGTCCAACCTAAACACCACCATGCCAACCACGCCATGGCACTGAGTGCCACATCCAGTCTTCCCTTAAACACCTCCAGGGACAATGACTCCATCACCTCCCTGGGCAGCCCGTTCTAATGTCTAACCACCCCTTCTGTCAGGAATTCTTCCTAACGTCCAACCTAAACCTCCCCCGGCACAGCTTGATGCCGTTTTTTCTTGTCATGTTGCTGGTTGCCTGGGAGAAAACACCAACCTCCACCTGGCTGCAACCTTCTTTCAGGTGTTTATAACAAGCGATAAGGCCTCTCCCGAGCCTCCTCTTCTCCAGGCTGAGTCCCCCCACCCCATCCACCCCTCATCACACTTGTGTTCTAAACCCTTCTTCAGCTTTGTTGCCTTTCTCTGGGCGAAAATCCTTTTCTTTGTAGAGCTTGAAGCACAAAGTCAAACCAAGATTTCCAGTCCCAGATCGGCCCTGCCCCCGAACCCTCAGCTCACCTCAAAACGCGACAGCAGAGCAACGAAAAGGTCGGACCCACAGACCAGACCCGACACCCCTCCTCAAACCACTCCCAGGTGTCTCAGAATATGCCAAGTGCCAACGGCACGGGCTTTTAAATGGGCCCCGAGCCGCCCATTGGCCACTTCGACTCACGCGCGGCAGCCGATTGGCTGACTTCGCCGCTCGCGCGCCGCCGCACGCGAGCTCCGGAGCTGGGCGGGCGACTCCGCCCCGGAAGTGAGCGGGTCCTCGGGGCATTGTGGGGTGGTGCTGCGGCCCGGCAGGTAAACAGGGGCGAGGGAATGGGGCAGGATTGGGGAACGGGATGGGGATCGGGACTCGGGATCCGAGAGGGCGGCTGCTGCAGGCTCCGAGCAAGTGCTGACGTCCCCCGCTCGGGTCTGGGCCCGGACCTGGCGCTGCTTCCCTGCCGTCTCTCTCTCGCGTCTTTGCCGGGGTACGCGCAGGCCCAGGTCTTAGGTTAACAGTAAGGTAATTTTTTTTTTCAGTAGTGGGGCTTTTTTTTTCAGGACAGAGTTATGTCAGGAATGCATAATACGGAGGTAACTCATTTCACTGAGTGACATAAAATCACGTTGAAGAGCTGTGATGTCAGAGGGTACTGATCGCTAAGGCTTTTCTTTTGTCTTCTAATTTTTCTTCTGCTAAGGGAAAAAGCCAAAATGGCCTCAGGTGCGGTGGCGAACGCCCCTCCTGCAGGAGTGGCAAATGATGTGAGCCTGGAGGAACCAAAGAAGATGACGAGGGAAGATTGGAGGAAAAAGAAAGAATTAGAAGAGCAGAGAAAACTAGGAAATGCACCTGCTGAAGTGGATGAAGAAGGAAAGTAAGTTTTACTAAAGCTGTGGTTATTCTAAAGCTGCTGAGTTAAAATGTCTTTTCCTGTTGTGGTTACAGAAGAATTGTCAGGGTAACGCACGATTTCAATGTGATTTGCTGTGGAAGTAAATAGTTGAACTTTGTCTTTTAACATTCCAGTCATCAGATATTTTCTAGAAAAATGTAGGTTCAATGTTTACCTCCTGTCAGCTATTGACAATTCTGCTGAAAAGTCCAATCCAGGAAGCTAATTACAAGTGTTATTTTAAAACTGAGCAAAACATAGTACAGGGGTCTTTTACTGTGTACCTCATCAGTTGCCTCTCGTGCTTTTATGGGACTTGTTGCTTCTGAGAGATGTTGCCTTTTTTTTTTTTTTCCTCAGTAACATTACACAGGATAAACCATTTGATTTGAAGTCAGGAGTTTAGGTGAATTAGATGGCAACAAAATCTGAAAGTCTGTGTTTATCAAACTGAGAATTTATTTTGCAGTGCTTTGTACCAACTTCATTATTTATTAACACTCCTAAAGCACTTCAATGTGAAGGTTGTTTGTTAGACTAAGTTGTTGTGGGTTTTTTCCCTGTGCCATGTATTCATTGCACAACATCTTTTACAGAGATATCAACCCTCATATTCCTCAGTACATCTCCTCAGTACCATGGTACATAGATCCTTCTAAAAGACCCACACTAAAGCATCAGAGACCGCAGCCAGAGAAGCAGAAACAGTATAATTCCTCTGGAGATTGGTACAAACGAGGAGTTCAGGAGGTATGCAAAATGTTTTTCTCACGAAATAAAGATTTGGGTTGATTACATGAGGAGATTTTGGCTATGTGGTTTTGAGGGAGGCAGGAATTTTTATACAGCAGGCAGATCACAGTATCTGACGATGATCAAAACACGTTTGGGCTTTGGTGAGGGCACGCACACTTGAGTGGTGAAAATATGAACTTGTTATTGGGAACACTTCTGTGAATCTGCCAAAGTGTCCCCAACGCTGCTCATTGTGTTTCCTCTCAGCACACTGTGGCCACGAGGTACCGCAGAGGAGCCTGTGAGAACTGCGGGGCACTGACACACAAAAAGAAAGACTGCATGGAGGTAAACTTTGCTTTTGTCCATATCTTAATGGCTTTGAAAGCCATGGGAATTTTAATCTTCGTGAAAAAGAGCTGGCTATGGATAAAATACAGGGCTTGGAAAAGCTATTTTGAAAAATGTTTCAAGTAGTGAGAGATGGTCTAGAAATTTTTAAAGAAACTGTTATGTAGGGAAAGTGAAGGGGAAAAGTGGTACAATTCAGTGTGTCATCCATCAATTATATTTGTAATAAGATCTAAAATAATAGATGTGTTATTTTCTTGTTAATTGCATTAACTCAACTGCTGCTGTGTCTGTCTTTCTGCTTCATCTCAGCTAGAAGCCACCCCCAGAAGCTGTTTTAATTTCTTAATTGTAGAAAATATAAATAAGAATGTATGGAGTTTGGAGTCTGTTGTGCTACATGAAAGTGCAGAACTACTTGCATATATTTACAATCCACAGTCTTACAGTGCAGAATTTAACTTGCTTTAGAGGAGCTTGATTGATAGTATTTTTAAAGGGATATGTGAGTGAGTAACCTAACGGACTGATCTAACCATCTCTTTTTTTCTTTCAGAGACCCAGGAAAGTTGGAGCAAAATACACAGGCATGAATATTGCCCCAGATGAACATGTGCAGCCTCAGCTGATGCTTGATTACGATGGGAAGCGAGACCGGTGGAATGGTTATAACCCAGAGGAGCACATGAAAGTTGTTGAGGAATATTCCAAGGTTGATTTGGTACGTAGGTGCTGTGATTTACTGGGGAGAGGGTTAGTGTTTGGTGTGGCTGGGCTGGGAGGAGGGACAGTTGTAATGTGCTCTGTTGATATTAGACCTGGTGCTAAAAATAAATATTTAAACAAATGCATTTTCACGCTGCACAGGCCAAACGTACACTGAAAGCCCAGAAGCTTCAGGAGGAGTTGGCATCAGGGAAGCTGGAGCAAGTGGTATGTAAAGTTACCTAATCTATTTTTGCTTAGGCTGAATAAATACAAAACAGATAATTTCTGCTTTCTGACTCTTTTACTCTCTATATAGGGTCTGCTGTTGGGTTTTATGCCCTTCAGTAATTTAAAGGTTTTCCTAGCCACCATCATGTTTTGTGTCATGCTCAAGAACTTGAAGGATCTACTTTCAAATGCTTTGTGTTCCACTTATGGGCAGAAATTCTGTGTGATTATTATTATTGCTAAAATTAATGACATAGAATTTTGGGTCAGAAGAGCTTGTTTTCCCTGTAGTAATTTTTTTGCATGTACTGAAATGCGTTTCTTATATGTAAAGATTGTTACAGTCTGACTAGTGCTGAGGTAATGACTGTGCATTCATTTAGTAATGCTTAATATAAATTGGAATAGGAAGGTGTTTTCTTTATGTTAAACCAATTTGTTTCTTCTTAAGTCACTGCTCTGACTGTTTGCAGTGTCTCTGGGTATTTGAAGGCTGAGATACATATTTCCCTCTGGTGTATAACTGCAGAGTTTGCATCTTCCGCTAAGTTCTGCAAGCTCCTCTTAATAGATTATATTGATAATCTTTGATATAAAATTCTAGTTTTAAAAGGCATTTCTGATTATATTTTAAGTTTACAAAATGGGGAAAAAATGGAGACTGCTACTGGTCAGAAGGAGGTTTTTTAAAGCCTCCTTGCAGAGGCTGTTTTCCAGAGGCTGTGCTGTCCCCTCACAGGTTGTCACTAGATGGCACAGTGAGCTCGATCTGCCACCCAGTCCAAACTACAGTGCTTTGACCTTCCCAATAGAAGAGATTCTTCCTTTTTTCACACCTGTTTTATGAAGCAAACACTGTTGGCTTCTGTATACTTACTGCTTATAGAATGGAACTGTAAGAAGAAAAGTGTGTTTGAAACTTAAGAACTGTCTCTGAGGGAGAGGACTGATTTGTATAGTCAGTGCTGGCCAGTTGCTGGTCCGTGTTCAGGGCTCACAGCTGTTCCCATCTTTACTGCTGCAAATATTTTTCAGTTAAAGACTAAGCAAGTTAATAAAATCTGGCTGTGTTTGTCAAACTTAAATTCTGCCTTCTGATTCGTGCTTAGTATTCCTGTAAATCCAGACTTAATTCTTGAATACATATCTCCTTAATTCTTTTTTAAGCTTTCAGAGTTGAAACTTGGTTATATTTACATGATATGAAATATCATAGTCTAAATCCTCTGTGTTCAAAGGCATAACAAGCTCTAAATAACAGCAACAGTTTTAGAATGTGCAGTTCCTGCAAAGAATTGGAAATTTAGTTGGGGATACGGTGAAAAGTTCTCCAACATGTGTCTGTCACAGAGACAGCTAAGAGCTTTTCCCTAGAATCTTATGTAGCAGTGTTTCTGCATTTGGAGCCACTGGTAAATTGTATTTTGTATCCAGCATGAAGTTCTGCTTTGATTGCCCTTTGTATCCCTGCCATCTTGCCTTTTTCCAATATCTTGTTTTCTCTGCTGATGTGCTCTTTGTTTGCTGCAGAACTCCCCAAGACACCAGTGGGGAGAAGAGGAATCAAATTCACAGACAGTAAGATGATTACCCACTGCATCACACCATGGGCAAAGAAACGACCTGTAGCTAGTGGAACAGCAAAACAAGGGTAGCACAAGGGTTTGAATGTTGTGTCCATGCCACTGTCTGCCTCTTCTTTTGGGCAGATGTTGCTGGATTTCATAAAGAGGCTTTTTGTTTTAATTTCTATGTGTTGTCAAACCTTAGAGATGCAAGCACATAACTAGATTTTAACATGTTGTATATTTTGACCAAAATAACTGTTTTCTTAATATCATCGTAGTTAATGTTTTGATAACTGTTTCCATAGAAGTAAAATCCTTTAATGAGTATTTCTGAAGTGTTGAATGTTAGATTAGCCTGAGAGCACACTTAAGCCCAAGTAAACTGTGCCACCGTGTAACTAAAGGGATTGCAGAATTTTAATGAAACCACTAAAATCAGATTCTTGTACATGTCTCCAGAATGAAGGAACTCTTTTAGTTAGAAATTTTACATTTCTTCTCAGGAAAGGAACAGTGAAGATGAAGATGAAGACAAATATGCAGATGACATTGATATGCCTGGGCAGAACTTCGACTCTAAAAGACGCATCACAGTCCGAAATTTACGTATTCGGGAAGATATTGCAAAAGTGAGTAAGGAATTCTGTACAGATTCTGTTCTTCTGTATTGAGAGTTTATTTCAACAAATTATACATTCAGTTATTAATTACTTTGTTTATTGGTCTAGGGGTTTGGAGGTTAAGGTCTGTTCTCACTTCTGTTCCTGCCCATGTTATGACTTCATCAAGGTCATCCTTTTGCATAGATAGAACTTTTTAAAACATCTAAACTGGGGGATGCAGGAGTAACCTCAGTTCTTTTAAAATCATAAATATTAAGTATCTTTCATGTTGGTTTTTTTTTCCCTAGTACTTGAGGAATCTAGATCCAAACTCTGCTTATTATGATCCCAAAACAAGAGCAATGAGGGAGAACACTTATGCCAACACAGGCAAGAATCCAGATGAGTAAGTTAAAATGGGGTTATACTTGTATATCCAACAAAACTCTTAAAAATGAGATTAATAGTTTTATATTTTCTTTTACTTGTATGTCCTTTAGCTAATTAATCTCTAGTCAGTTATGTATACACATAGTAGTAAACGTGGAAGAAAACTTTTATTTACCAGCACATTCTAGTTTAGTATATAAAAGTGGTATTTTGTGATACTGACTGACCCTTAATCTTCAGAGACATGTGGACCGTGGTTTAGTGTAATTATCTGTACAAGGGCTAGGACACTGCTGCATCTGGAGGTGATGCCTTTAAATAATTATCTCTACATAAAGTATTTCAGTAACCGAATCTTAAACTTTATCCCTCGTTTCTTGGCTCTGGAAACTGGCATGGTGTGTTTGTGGTACCTAAAAAAATATTTGAATTAGGAGTAAGATCTCTTCCTATATTAATGGATTCTGCATAGAAAAAATATGAAAGCTTTGGCATCATTTAGATAGCTTAATTAAAGATGCCATAGGCTGGCTTTTGGCTGCACACTTGGCTGTCTCCCTTAGACCCCGAGTCAGACCCTGGACCTGTGTTGTGCTGGGAATGTACAGAGCAGACAGGCTGTGAGTAAAATACGTATTCAGAGAACAGTAATTGGATTAGCTTGCTGCCTAAAATAGAATGGCAGTGCCTAAATGATAGCAAATAATGCTCTTTCCACCTCTTCTTGCCCCCAGCTAGAGTAATTCCAGTCAGTTCTTTTTTTTCAGATGCAGATGCTTTTGCTTTTCTCTTAAGTTATAATTTGACCTTTGTTGAATCTTAAGTTTCTGCCACAGCTTTGAAGACTAAATTTTTCAGAGTGGCTTTGGGAAGAGTGGGGAATTGGATTGCTAGCATTATTTGATCCTCAGCATGTGTTTTATGTACTGACTGTTCATCTCTTCAAGGGCTGTGCACAAGCGTCTCAGCTTTACTGAGAGCAGTAAAGCTGTCCCAGGCTTTATTTAACTCGGCCAGATACGCTGGGTCTGGTCTGAAGAGTCACAAATCCAGAAGTGAGAATCAGTGTGCTGGAATATAACAGACTGTTTATGCATATTTACTGTGTAACTAGATCCAAGTTTAACTTGCAGTGCTTGGCATCTCAGACAGAACTCCAGATCTGTGTCATGTGTCCCTGTAAACACAGACATCATGGTTTTTGAGTGGCTGCCTAATGCTTTCATGGCTTTACAGGGAGCGTAGGTTTTCATTTCTTGTATCAAGTTTAATGCACCTTCTTCTCCTTCTGTTCTTAACTCTTAGTACACAAGAGAATTTTTGCTTGCCTGTTGCAGTTCTATGTTTGTATTTAAGTGGAAATCACATTACAAATGCTAACAATTGTGTTCTCTGCAGAGTTGGTTATGCAGGTGACAACTTCGTTCGCTACACAGGCGATACCATTTCAATGGCACAGACTCAGTGTAAGTGGGGTTTGAGTTTGGGGTTTTTTGAAGGAAATTGACTTAAAATACCTAGCAATGCTGCTTTCTTGCAAAAGAGAAATAAATCTTTATAGATTGAGGCTTTCTTTAAAATTGTTTCAGAATTAAAGAATGTAATTTGAATGGGTATGTCAGTTTTAGAGTAAGTATTGAGTGAAACCTCTTGTGTACACAGTGTTTGCCTGGGAGGCTTATGACAAAGGCTCTGAAGTTCATCTTCAAGCAGACCCTACAAAATTAGAGCTCCTTTATAAATCCTTCAAAGTGAAAAAAGAAGATTTCAAGGCACAGCAGAAAGAAAGCATCCTAGAGAAGGTAATAGGCATTTGGGTTTATTTAATAGGAATTCTGTTGAGTTTGAAGTCTGGGTCTTGGGGAACAAATAAGATTACTAATCCCATGTGAGAGGGCATCAGCTGTTCTCAGCAGCTTAGACTTAGAAATACTTTTATATTTATACACACTGTCTCATCAATTGATGAATTTTATTACTTAGGATAGGTACCTTTGAAGGTCTGCTGGTATTTCTTTATATTACTGGGAGCTCTTCCCTTAACTGTTTCTCCACTGAAGAAATCTGAATTTCTTTCTGACTCAAGTTCTGGGGGCAGTCTTCTAGATAAGTACTTATTTTATATTTTGCAACTTGTTTCTTGGACAACTGAAAAAGAAAGAACTAATCAATTTAGATTCTAACCGTGTCAACATTCAAGTTTGGAGGGGGACAGGAAGTATTGCTTTGGTTGTACCAGAGCTGTTTGGCTTGGTCTGAAAAGTTTTCCTGCTTTAAGTGGGAAGTATCATTGTTGTCATTCTCCAGGCATGAAACAAAACAAAAACAAACAAACAAAAAACAAACAAAAAACCCCACAGACACACAAAACCCCCCACAAAACTAAACACCAAAAGACACCACGGTGGCCGTAGGAGATGCTGCATTTCTGTCTTAACTCTTCACTAAAGATTAAACTGTCTCCATCCACTTTTGTGCCTTCTTCACAAGGTACCAAAGGTGCTGTTTTTGAAATGTTTGCTTAACTACATAAAAGGTGGGTTTTTTCCAAAACTATTATGTCATTTCTATTTGCATTTTAGTATGGAGGACAAGAACATTTAGATGCCCCCCGCAGCTGAACTGCTGTTAGCTCAAACAGAAGATTATGTGGAGTATTCTAGGCATGGAACAGTCATCAAAGGACAGGAGAAAGCTATTGCTTGTTCTAAGTATGAAGAGGATGTGAAGATCAACAACCATACAGTAAGTCCTAGGTTACGTTAAAATTTTTAAAATTAAATATCATCCCATTGGAGGTATATTAGGATGCAGTACAATATAATTAATACAGCAAATATATTTCTTCTGTCTCAATGTGACACTCTCCCTTTTCTGCTAAGGAGAGACTTCAGATTGTCATAGTTGCAAGGTGAGTTGCAAGGTGGAAGAGTTGCCATGGCAATCTCAAACTAAAGGGGAAGTTACTCTATTTGCCTTCCCCTTTGAATATGAGTTGACCACATCCTGTTGTGCTTCTCTTCTTTGACAGTGTACATGTAAGGCTCATGTAAAATAGCAAAAGTATTTCTCTTAGCTTCCTTTTGGACTGTTTGAGTAATTTACTTACCAGGACATCAGCTCAGGAGTAAATTTCAGTCTGCCTCTTACAAGAGTAACTGTATGGTACGTTCTCTTGCAGTGCATTTGGGGTTCATACTGGAAAGAAGGCAAGTGGGGTTACAAGTGCTGCCACTCCTTTGTCAAATACTCCTACTGTACAGGAGAAGCTGGGAAAGAAAGTGCTGTAAGTATTCTCTTGTTTATTCATGTGGAAAGACCTAAAAATCGTTCATATTCCTTACTTAAGGTTTAGACTGTTTTGTTTTTTAGGGGGGCTTGGTTTTTTAGGGATTTGTGGGATTTTTTTTTTTTCTGTCCTTCCTCTTTCAAATGTGCTCAGTAACAGGGTATCCTTGTTCTTGTCTGTTGTACAGAATACAGAATCAAGTTTAGTGGAAGAGCAGCCTGGGGAGGAAGACCACGTGACAAAACCCAAAACATTGATGGAGGTAGGCTGTTTCCCTTTTTCAGGAAGACAGGTATTTCTCCTCAACACTTTCGAGATGAAAAGATCTGTATAACTACGGAATTGTCTAGAGTAATAAAAATTACTGAAAATTACTAGGCTGCATTCTTAGAGCATTAACATCTCTGCTGAAAACTAATTCTCAAATAGCATTAGTAGAAGTTTGGATTTAGTGGTTTGGGCATTATTATAATGTTGGTGAGTTGAATCTTAACAGTAATTGGTTTCCCACCTTACAGATCCACCAAGAGAAACAGAAAGAGAAGAAAAAGAAGAAGCAGAAGAAGAGCTCAAATTCTGACAGTGAAGGTGAAGAGAAAAAGAAGCAAGAAAAACTAAAAAAGGTATACTATAACCTGGCTTTGTGGCAAAAGGAGCATGACATATTTTACATCATCAGTTTTATATCTTGGTGATACACCATAGGATACTTTGATGCTAATTTTGAGCTAAATAAAATAAAAAATGCTATTAGATGTTCTAAAGTACATCCCCTACTCCTCAGGCAAACATTCAATAAATATTTAGTTTTGAAAGATTTAATTTAAATTACTTAGAACATTTCATGTCTAGGCACCTATTACACCTGTAGATCTATAAAAGACATTGCAGAACACAATGATTTGTGTATTGAAGAAAGATGGAGAGATCAAAGGCACTGTCAATCTTAACTTAGCACCTTGTATCCCAGGCTTGGCCCAGTGTCATGGTTGATGTAGTAAATCCATGCCCCAAGCCATCCACTGCTGAGCAGCAGTGTGCTCCCCTGGGCACAGTACCCTGCCTCGGGCTGCTTAGAGAAGAAACCTGTTAAAACTGTGGTCAATTAAAGCAGGGTACAAATGCACCTTCTTTTCCAGTAGCAACAGTAGTAGTTTGAGGAATGAGATAACACAAAACATTTAAAAATTAAAACCTCAAATATATAACAAAAGCAATTCATTTGTACTTGCTGGGTCATGATTATATTTTAGGTAAATCATATGAGTTTCTTGCTTGATTTTGACATTTGGAAAGAGATTAAAGTGTCGTATTTACTAAACAGCATTTTACCATCATTTTATGTTGAATACTAAAAAATGAGCGTTAAATGAAATGTGCTGTGCATGAGCCAGACAGATGTGCATTACTTATCCCACCCTTGTGCTTCCTCCTTGTCTATCCATCATACCAGAATCTAAGACAAACCTTCATTGTTGGGGTTTTTTTGTTTAACTTTCATTGTAGAATTTTTGATTCTCTGTGCTCTCATTTCAGGCACTAAATGCAGAAGAGGCTCGACTTCTCCATGTCAAAGAAATCATGCAGTTAGATGAGAGGAAGAGACCATACAACAGCCAGTATGAAGCCAGGGAGCCAACAGAAGAAGAGATGGAGGCCTACAGAATGAAGCGCCAGAGACCTGATGACCCCATGGCCTCTTTTCTTGGACAGTAGTCTCAGAGAACATCATTCCAGTACACGAGGCTTTTTTCATGCTTGTTTACAAGTCTCTAGATACTTGATTCCCTTGCACATGTTTGAAAAGGCAGAAACCTTTTTTTGCTCCAAAGAAATTTGTGAAAGCTTCTTTCACCAGACATGGGCAGTCAAGTACTTACAGGAATTTTGTAAATGTGTGTGTATGTATACACTTACAGGCACATAAATACACACACATATATATAACATATGTATAGATAAAATACATACACCTACTCTGTAAATTCTTGAAGGAGAAGAGATCTGTCTGAAATCCTAGGTTTATTTGGCCAGCTAATATATGCATAAAGTTGTGATACAGTAAAACTGACTAGTCAGAAGAAATGGTCAGCAGATGTCAATATAGAACAAAAATGGTTGACAAAAAATTGATACAACTACTAGAGCTTATTTGTAAAGCCTGTCTCATGACTTTAAAAGAATACATCGTTCTAAATCACTTTGTAGCAACTTCTTTGGAAATGTAAAAATTGATTGCTTCATTCTGGTTAAATTAATATAAAGATCTTAAGTTGCTGTCTAGTCTTTTAAATGAAAGGATTAGGAGAAGCTGACTGTAGAGCTTTTAAATTCCGATTGTTTCTTCATATGTATTTCCATACAAATTTCAATAGCAAAGATCTGAGTTCTTCGGTTTCCTTTTGATAACAGTATCCTGTTACATGGTGTGACACCAAGTGTCAGGCTCTAATCCCTTGTGAAAAGGTGAAGCAGCATCTGCTTTGGATTGGCAATATTAGTCCCTAAACTGGGAGTTTTCCCCTTTTAACTAATTAAATTTGAAGAACATGCACAGCATGACTTTAGAGTTGGAAGGCTTGGGAATTACTTCTATTGGGGCTTAAACTGTCTTTCCAAGGAGAAACTGCTCTTTTCCACAAATAATTATGTACAGAAAACATACCTTTAAGTGTCCTGTGTGTGATTTCACAGATGCTTTGAGAACTGAGTATTTTGATGTGGCACATGTAGCTAATGATGGCAATTCTGCACTGGTCTGCAGTGTAGTTCTGTATTAATATTATACGTGATACTCTCATTGGTGATCAAAATTTTGAGTATTTACTGTGTGACAGATTCTCTGGCACAAAAAGCAAACTGAATTAGCTGATTTGAACTGTGGGGTGCTCTTCTTTTCAGGGCTGTAGCACCTGGGGTTGTGCCAGCATACCTCCCACTGCAACTACTCTTGTCTTGGTCCATGCCAAGTTTGAGGGAAGAGGAGCTGTCAGAAAGATTCCTTGAGCTATTTAGATAGCTTTCTCAAAGCTGCAGTTTAGTCTAAAAAAAGTTAAGTGTGAAAGATCTAATTCTTTATAAAGGAGGTAATTCGGAAATAACACAGGAATAACACAAAGGAAATTTCAAGACTAACTTTGTAAGCTGTGGATTGACTGCATGGAAACTTTATTACATCGAGTCTCTACTGAATTTATGCAAAGTGATTTTTCAGAGATTTAAATTCAGTCCTAAATTCAGAATATTTGGATTTTGCCAATGAGTCACACCCAGGCACTTGGGGCAATAGTTGATCCTTGCCAGATCTTCAGTCTGAACTGTAAGGGAAAAGAGTTCCTGTTTCATAAAGGATTGTCAGATTATTTTTTTAACCTTGAGAGGACAGTGTGTTATCCTGAGACTTGTTCTCAAACAGCTGCAACATTTATCTGATGATTTTTAAAAATTGCATGGATATATTTCCAACTAGAAAACTCCAGTCAGATGGCTAAACATTTGTCAGAAAAGATAGCAGGAAATGTGAAGCAATGCTGACACACTCAGAACCTTTCAGGAATAAACAGACCTGTCTGGTTTTCATCATGAGTATGAAACGACATCTCTCCTCTTTGGGAGTTTATTCTTGGTGCAGCATTCCATGCATGGAACTATGTAAGATTATTTCTTGAATCGTGAACTTTTCTGCACTTGCCCCAGTTACTTATATAGGCTTCTCCAAGAACAAGAAAGGAGTATGGTCAGAATTAAAAATACCATTTTGCTCTTCACCTGCCCAGGAGTAATTATGCATTGGGGTGTCCACTGAACCTCATAAAACATCAGTCCTGCTTTGAAGCAAATGTTTCATGCTAATAATTTTTAGGATAATCCATATGAATCAGCAAGGGGGTTTTTGTATGGAAAAAAGTTACTAATATAAAATGATACATACTTATTTTTAGATTGTCAACAACCTTTCTATGGGTTGTGAAACAAATGGTTTAGATAGTAAAATACTTTTTGAGGTGAGTTTTATGACAATCTGAGAGCCTGTAAAAGGTAAAGGTTTGACCCAAGGATTTGACAGACTTCTATGACTGATCACCATGAATCTAATTGCTGGGGTCTGCTCTTCTGGCTTTGTAATGGTCACACCAGGCTGTGTATTTATTGCTACAGTTAAATTTTCTGGTATCTAAAATAACACAAGCCATTTTTACAGGCCTATTTGTAGAAGACTCAAGAATTACTTACTTTTCACCATATGTTGCAGAAACCCAAGCATTTGCAATTTTAAGTTACTGATGCTGTCAAAATTGTCCTGAGAAATGACCAGTGTCTCAGTTTTCCAAGCTGCCCTGTTGAGCTCTCCAGCCCAGAAGAGCTTGGCTTGTGCCAGGAATGCTTGTTCATCTATGCAGGGCTGATACCCACAATGGCACATAGCCCCCATTGCTGAAGGATTTATACATTCAAGGGTCCTTCCAGCTTAAGATCAGACACACAATTCTGTCCAATCCAGGCCTGGTGTGGTTGTTCTTGTAGCAGGTGTGCAGTTTGCTCTTGTCTCTGCTTCCCTCTTCCTGTTCCTTCACCTGTCTCTGCTGCTGGAAATGATTGTAGATGTTCCAAGACAATTTAATTGTACCATCAGAAGGGTAAGAGTTCTGTCCTCATGGTGTTTGCTGCTTTAATTGCCTCCAGCACTGCTAGGAGGCTTCGGCAGGAGTTAACTACCTAAAAAAAGTGTCCCACTTTCAGGAGTGTTTTGCAGCCATTGCCAAGTTACTGGCTGTTGGTTACACTGCTGCCCATGTACACAGTTTGCTCATTCTTTGATGGTTTTGAATACCTTGGGGGGAAAAAGGGGTTAATTTGAGGGGAATCGGCACAAAACCAAAATCCTGTACTTTCAAGTTTCTGTAGATAAGCTGAAAAAGTGATTTCTGATACGATTGAAGCAATTCTTGCTTAACTGATTCATTTGTCAAACTGAAGATGTGTGTGATGGACAATGCCAAAAAGCAGCTCCAGGCAGATCTTGGCTGCAGAGGTTCACATCTCTCATGCTTCTACTGGTGCAAAATTTTGAGTTGCTAGTTCCAGTCTCATGAGAATTCCCTACAAACCCTTGACTGAAATAAGTTGTTTAACTGGAGACTCTCACTTTCTCCATAAGCAGCATCTGTTCCTTGGGAAGCTCAGTTACTGCTTCTGCCATGTGACACTTCCCAGCAAGGGCTGAACAGCCCACGGATCCGACAGATGCAGAACCAGAGCCAAGCTCATGGATGTGAGTGACTCTGGGATGTCTCAGTCCCTCCCTGCTCTTGCTTTGGCACCAGCTGCTCTCCTTTCCCCCACAGCAGATCTCAAGCACCAGCACAGAGGAGACACCTCAATTCCATGCATGTTCGTGGTAAGCAGCATGGTCTGTGGNATATAAAATCAAATTTGAAAAGCAGAGCTCATTTGTAGCATCTTATATATCCCCTCATAGAACTTTCAAAACTGACACCTTGTGTACTTCCTGTTTTCTTTTAATAACTTGCAACTTTACCACATGAAAGCATCTTGAAATTTGTTCCTGAGCTTTTTCCATAGTGAAAACTCTTGCAAAAGCTGTTTGGAAATTTCCATTGTGCATGGCTTGCAGGATAACATTCTTATTAGCAGGAGTGCTTCATAGAAAAGAAAATATGTGCTTCCTAAAAATATTAACTGTAAAATGGCTTTGATATCATTCTCTCATCCCATTGCCTTCTGAAGTTCAGGGAAACTCCAGAATGATTCAGTGATAAACTGCCATTTCCAGACTCCTGGCCAAACTAACACTTACCACATCTGACTGTTCTGTTATTAATGAGCCAGGTTTGCTTGGAGCACTCTGAGACCCTTTTTAGTGTTTGATTATTAGAATAATAGTGCTTTTACTTGTGAAAATATGTGCTCAAGTTGCATTGGGAGACAGCCTGATTTTTTTTTTTCAAAAGCTACATTGATAGAATGACAGGATGGTTTGGGTTGGAAGGGACCTTAAAGATATCAAGCTTCACCCAGCCTACCCTGAGCAGGGATACCTTCCACTAGACCAGGTTGCTCCAAGCCACATCCAACCTTGGCCTTGAACACTTCCAGTGGTTATATTCT